>WEIS01020518.1:0-12841 GCA_013389965.1 Todus mexicanus | reverse complement strand
ATTGGCAATTAATGATCTTCAACAGGTCACTGGGGAGAGCCCTAACGAGTCAGAGCTTGCTACAACATCTACAACATATAGTCAGTGTTGTTGCCCTGTGCCCATGTGAAACCACTGCTCTCAACAAAGTCCAAGTAAAATACATAGTTATTGATTAGCAAGTAGGTTGGATGCAGGCATAACTGAAATGGAAATTACAGTGTTTGCTGTTTTAGGTATAGGGTTTGATGTGTTCTTAGCAAGAATTTTGGTAAGTGAAATACTTGCACTGAAAAAAAAAAAAGTGTAGATGTTTCTTCTAGGGAACTAATTTAATTCCAGCATGAAATTCCAAGCTCTCTCTCCGCATAGTTACCTGTTCAGTTTCTATGTTTAGGAATTTTTGGTGGATTTTGTTCTGAATTCCAAAGAAAAATAAATTTAAAGGGATAACTTGAACAATCTTGGGGGTTTTTTGTCTAATTTTAAAAAAAGAAAAAGTTTTTTTGAATGTAGAATGACTAAAATTATGGGGTTTATTTGAACAGTGATTCTTTGCCGTAACTCCTACGCTTCAGATGGCATAACAAATAGGTAATTTAAGATTTACTACAGAGTAAGAACTTTTTTTCCCAGGGTTGGCTTGGGTCACTGACTCACCCCATGGTTGCATTATTGCCTGCCTTGCCAGTGTCTGGCAGGAAGCAGGCACCTATGGATGGGAAAGGAGTAAGACCACCTGTTTTCAGCAAAAGCCTGAAGTTTCAGCGGATAAGATGTGATAACAAATCACACCCCCTGCTAAGATGAGACGACATCCTAAACTGTATTGGCTTTGTTGCTTGAGATTGTCTGACTGTGTCGTTTGATTAAGGAAGAGCACTGAGCTGATTTTCTTGTGAAGTTTTAGCTCATCCATTCTTTGTCACACACTTAGGAATTCTTGGCTTTTTGTTTGTAGCACAGTGTCAGGGATCTCACTAAATTTAGTTACATTTAGAAACTTCTAATAATAAGTGCATGAATCCTAGTTCACGTATGCTGATTCATAAGTTGTTGGGCTTTGACTGTTACCATCTCTGCAGAATCCATTTGAAACAAACATCTCTGTTTTGAGGTGAAAAGGACGATCTCGTTGTATCTGGAGGGCAGTGGGCACAAGAGGTGAAAAATGGGAGTTTATCTCCCTGTAATCTGAAAGGTCTCCTTATGTTTCCACAGGGGATTGTGGTGTGCAGGAGTGAGGAATGGGCAGGATGACAGTTGGGTGAGAGACATTTGCAAAAGAGAGCATGTAGCAGCCACAACAGAGGGAAGTCAGGATGGAGAGGTACATAACACCTGGAGTACTGTATACTCTGTTATCTGGGGTTGAACCCACACTTCCTTCTGCTGTGAGGAAATACAATCAAATCAGCTGATGAAATATGTCCCAACCATGTACTTCATCTTTCTAATCCTGAGGTACCTGGCATATTAAAAGGTAACGATTTATCAGTTGTGCTGCTCGTTACCCTGTTAGAGGTTTTTCAGCTCAGGTTAGAAAAACTTCTGTTAGAAGCATAAAAACAGTAACTGCTGTCTGGAGTCAGGAGGGTAAACTAGATCCCTTCCCTCATCTGTTTCTCAGCGTGTAGCATAAGAAGAGTTTTAATAAGTCTCAAGGCATCTAGTAAAGGAAGGTCTTCTCTGGAAGACTCTTGCCTCACTGCAGTTGGGTACATAGGGAAATAAACAGTGGTTAAAGAAACTGAATTATGTCTTAAATAGATGGATTCTGCTCTTGCCTGTGCCAGGAATGCTTATGTAACGCCTAAAAAGTAATGTTAATTTTTTTTGGAAGTGGTTTTGTGGGCACGTTTGTACTGCCCAGTGCTACTGAAGCTAGCGCCAAGCAGGTTAGTTCCAGTTGGAGAGGTGAACAGCGGATCAGTGTTTTGCCCAGGCTGGTTAATTCAGCTGCAGAGTGAAACATGTATGGCTGTGCTGCTTCAGTGGCCAGGCTTCCCTGCACAGTGCTCGCTGAGCAGTGAACGACGCTGTGCTGGATAACTCTGTGTCCACCATGGTGTGGGGCCTAGAGGTCCCGTTGTGAAAAACTTCAGCTTTTGCTGATCGATTGCTGTGTGTGCACAGGTGGAGTTGACCTTCGTAGATAATTATATTTTTAAGCACACAAGAAGCTATATGATGTCAAGTACTCAGAAAATTTTCTAACTTTGTAATGATATGTCAAAGCTTTTCTTGCTGCTTTAGTGTTGCAATGGGTTACAATATTCTAAGTGGAAATTTCTTTATTTTTGTAAACTGTCTTGTGTTTATGTATGTGTGTATATATGTATGTAATAGTAATCATATTAAATAGATAATATAGGTGAGAAACATTTTAGACAGTTAAATGTTCAAAATATGTTCCTTTAGTACTGTGATAAAAGGAACCGTTTCTCATTTTTGGTTTGTTTTGTTGGGGGTTTTTTGTTGGTTTCTTTTAGGAGGCTTTAGGCCTCCTGTTGTAGAAGCATGCTTTAAAACGAAGTTACATTCAAAGAGTATCCTGGGCAGGGTCACTGGGGAGAACTGTTCTTTTTGAGCCTCACCTGAGGGAAAGCTGCGGAAGAAAGATAACATGGAACAGAAAAGAATGACTGGCAAGGAAAAAAATGGGTAAATTGAGAAGAAGCGATAGCTGGAGGTTCATATGGCAAATAGAGCTTTAAGTGTGTTTGGGAGACTTCCATTTTGAACCATTAAAAGGAAAAGCACACCCCAAAGAGACTTAAGAGGAAAATGAAATATTCTGAGCACTTTGTAGAAAAGGGCGTCCTGTATGCGTCTAGGATGCCCTTAGGGCTGCGGATTGCCATTCTGCTTCCCAGTAGGAGTTAGTGTCTGAATTTCCCTTCAGTTCAGAATACAGCGCTCACTTGTGAAATACTCTGTTTTCTGATTATCCCTTAGCCATGGTAGGGGAAAAAATGTAAACAACCAAGGAGGAACATACATTATTCTGCACACTATGGATTTCTAGGCTGTCTTGTGAGCTGAGTCAAATATTACTAGAAATGAAGCCCTTAAGGCTGGTGGTATTTTGGTAGTTATCCACCTGCTCGTAATTAAGCAGCATACGGCATGGCAGCCCTTCAGCTTGGCTCACTGCAAGCTCCCGTGGCAAGAAGTCTTGAGGAGCCTTTTAGAAAGGATCTACCTGAGATGTGTGAGTGAGTTTTGGCTGGTAAGAAGAGGTAAGTTTCTTGCTTTGATCTATTGCTTGTGCATGTTATTTTTAGTACAAGTAGAGAACAGAAGGGATTGAGGAATTAGACTTGAACCAAAAATGTTGCTTTCACTTCCTTTTAGAATTAGTATTTGGCCACAGTCATTCCACAACAAAAGTGATTAGACTGTGTTTTCCATAGTAGTACAGGTGGAAGATATCCAGCTCTTCTTAGTGGGTGCTGTGATAATTGCATCTTAGTTATGAACTAGGTTAATGTCTTTAATGGGCTGAAACTATCCCTTAGTTTCTCAATATTAGTGATGGCTTAAAAGATGCTAAAATAATTTGTTTTTTGACTGAAATGGCATTCTTACCTGTCTCTCTTGTTTTTCCTAAAGAAAAACATAATATTTTGATGAAAGGTACTGTTTTAGATTTAATATGGGAATCACGTAGGGATGATTTGGTCATGGAATAGCACTAAATTTGTACCTGCATTTGTACCTGAATAGTTAGAGGTTCATAGTTAGAGATTCAAAGATTGAAATCAGAGTAATTTAGAGACAGAACTTCTTTCTGGTGATTCTGATGTTCTTCTGTTTTGAGATTATGTTATGGCGATAAAATAAAAGAAATTCTTGAAGAATGGCTGATGTACAGTAAAGATGAGGCTAATATAATCTGGGATCTAGAGAAGTTATTAGCCCCACAGCAGTATAACACATCGGAATGTACTAAGCTTTTTGAAAACTCATTGTCATAAAAATCTTGAGAATCATTTGAAAAATTATTTCAAAGAACAAGATCTCTGAGAAATGATTAAAAATAAATGGAGGAGGGAATAGAACTGCATAAGTAATAACTGACATGAGCTGACATATGGAGGAAATCAAACCAGGTGAAGGAAAGCTGGGACCCTTTCTGTTATTGACTGAGCAATAAACCAGTTTATTTTCTGGCTTGAGATAACATATTTTCCTATGGCTATTGGGCTGTGCAAATGAACTATATTAATTGTTGTGGATGAGACCTTAATACTTTTCTTATTTCTCTCTCATAAAGCAGAAACTTTAAAAATTGTAAGTGGTGAGAAGCAGGCATTTTCATCTGCCACGGAACAATTTTTAACCATGCCTGTATGCTATAAAATCCTGTTAGGAGTTCATTATTAATCCAGATGGATTTGTGCGTTTGTCCTGTGATTTGATAGTAAATCATTTAAGGTGAAGTTACAGTTTGTGCAGTAAGAGAGATAAATCACAGCTTCTCTCTTGAGATTCTATCAGTGTGTTAGTCAAAGCATGATAATGGTGGTGAATCGATTAGGAAGAAGAAAATTAACGGCACTGTCGTGTCCTATGTTACTGTGCATTAGCAGAGTAAAATACAAAGTTTTTAAATACTGTGATTTTCGATATATTAGCAGTCTTCATTGTAATTCATACTGGCAGGACATGTTAAGTTAAAACTGCGAAAACTGCTGGCAAATGAAAAAATACGGTATTATACCTTATGACATTTTTAAAGGGGTGCTTTTCATATTTCTAGTATGAAGTTAATAGCACTCTTAAAACCGAGGGTGATTAGTTATCTGAATTGAGTAATAGCTATCTCATGAGAACACACAATATTTATCAACTTTCACGCCACCTTAATTTTATCGTGTTCTTTTATCTTAAAAATCCCTTGAGATTCATTTTAAGAGACAAAGGATTTAACCAACTTACTCGGACATAGAAGACTGTAGCACTAAAATATGCTCTAGCAATAGTGTGAAGATCAGAGGTGTATTTTTTTTCCCTACTGCACATGCAATGCTTCCCATGAAGCATCTTCCGAAAAAGAAATATCTCACAAGTTCTAATTGCTGATCCTTCTGTGAAAGACATCTGGCTCTGTGTTTTTTTCTGAGAGGTGCTGTTCTCAACTCTCTCACACACACAACTAATCAGAAATTGTCATTCAGCAAGTAGCATTTTAATGTGTGGTGGTAGTTCTTTGGGAGACTAGGTCAGTGCACACAGATAGAAATGTTGAATATTTCTAATGAAACGTGATGCAGTTGTATGTCTTTAAAAATTGAAGATGTGGCATACATACATTTTGATAATGGAATAATGGAGACTCCCTACCCCAACTATCGTCTCTGTTCAAGACCATTAGGATTCAGAATATTAAGAGCAGAGCAACTGGGCGTAACAGGCTACGTCCAACATCTGTCATGCTGGAGTCCATTAGTGTTCAATTGCATCCTATTGTTTCCGGATTATTCAACCTCATTTCATTGTCATTGCTTCTGCTAGAGATTAATCAGCTGTTTACAACTACACCAAGTTTTGGAGTCATAATGAAAACAATTGAGCTATAGTTCTAAATAAATATACAGTATTCAGTCTCTAATGAAAAAAGTTCCTAATTTATGAATGCTGGTAACAATTTAATTAAGTTTGAAATCAATACAGATAATAAATCGTTGCATGTCTGTGTTTGGGTTTTTTTTTCTCAAACTTTTGTATATATCATTAAATGGTATTTCCTTGTAAGTTTATGTAGAGAATGTTTTTAATAATACAAGTACAGTAAAAGATGTTTTGATTATGGGGTGTGGGTGTATGTGTGGTGGCTTCCTTATCATTAAAATTGGTAGCAGAAATTATCCCCTGCTGCCAGCAAGCAGATTCCTTCTTCTCACATCCTCTTGTATTCTCTCTACTTATTTAGGGATATTACTAAAAGGACCCTTTAAAAAAAATTCTCAGAAAATACATATACATACTTTACTATTGTGTATTAAAAGGGTAGCTTTTAGACAATTTGTATATTTACGTGTCTTTGCGTATGTCCATATCACAACCTATCCAAATATTCTTACAATCATTAGATAAATCCATAGCTACATTTTAAATGCTCAAATATATTTAAGTTATTTTAATGACATTGGATTTTCTGACAGGTAAATACATAACCCCCTTTTTTTCTCCAAGATACTCCTCTCTCTGCAATGTTGTGTACTTTATGTAGTATTAAAATTGTGAGTGCTGAAGGGTTTCTAATAATTTGGGTCTACTTATTTTGGTAATGTGTAGTGCAAACCAGTAGTGTTCTCGCCCATGTACCATCAAGCTAATTCCTATTTCATTAGAACAATTATTTCTTCTACATTTAATACCATCTAACCAGAATTTTCACATGTTTTCATGTACAAATTCTACAATGAATAGAGATTTTTTTTTTCCCCGAGTTGCAACAGATTATCCTTTGAAAGGATCTTTTGCTTAACTGCCCAGAGTCTTGTGGGGCCAGCCAGACACTACTCCAGATGGCAAGTTGTTAGGGCTGGACAGAATGACTGGAAGACTTCTCAACAGATGAAGGATGTAATGTTCGGATTTTACTGTTTTGTTTGGGTTTTTTTTCCCCCCATAGTTCCCAGGGTGGGAAGGTACTGGGATGGAAGCAGAGTGCCGCCCGCCCACCTGCTACCACCTGTTTAGCTTTTGCCGCTTCTATAAAGCCTCATGTGTCTGTAAGACGCAGTCATTGCTTGCCGGCAGGAGTCAAGAAAAGGAGAGGTTGCTGTTAGGAAGTTACGTCTTCAGATCGCAATAGTCCATCATTTCAGAATACTCTCCTGAACTGAATCAGAGCTTCTTTCATTTGAAATGGTCATTTGGAATTGATGTGTCTTTAATCCAGTGGGATCCTTTTTGGATTAAATGGACCATTTTCTTCAGTAACGTACATTTTGAGAATGGAGATTTCATTGTTTTCTGTCTCTTTGAGTTTAAACAAATTAAAAGAATGAAATCATAAGACATGATAAACTCTTTATTCTTTCTTTAAAAATTAAGAAGCAGTTTTCAGACATTTCCAGAAGAACCAGAAGACCTTTTATTTTTATTCTTAATTTTTTTTTGATGCTAAGAAAAATATCCTGTCGTTGATATCTGGAAACAGATTCAAGAGGTGCGCAGGCTATTCACACAAGTGCTTTTCCTACCACTTTTTAGATACCTGATTTTAAAAAAGTAACCTTTCTGTTTGTGAATCTGAAGCTGCATTGAATATGAAAACCTGTAAATCCAGTCATTTGGATTCAGGTGTAGAAGCAGACATCCAGTGCCGAAGTGGACCAGGCTGTGTTGTGAAGTGCAGTTCGGAACGGATGGAGAGTGCTGCAAAGAGAAGACTGGCTGCCAATGCCAGGGAGAGAAGGCGGATGCAGGGACTGAACACAGCCTTTGATCGTTTGAGGAAGGTGGTTCCGCAGTGGGGACAAGATAAGAAGCTGTCCAAGTACGAGACCCTGCAGATGGCTTTGAGCTATATCATGGCTCTCACTAGAATACTTTCCGAAGCTGAAAGGTACAGTACGGAAAGAGAGTGGCTTAGCCTTCACTGTGAACACTTTCACCCGGAGAGCTACCACCACTACACGGGGCAGAAAATGGCAACGGACAGTGATCCTTATGCACAGCGAATATTCAGCTATCACCCTGAACACTTTCAAATAGCTAATTAGAACTTACTATGAACTAAGAATATGCGGCAGGCCAGATGTGTAATTTAATAATTAGCAAGAGTTAAACTGCTTGAATAAGGTAATATTGGCATCATAATAGCTTGTTCTTGTTTGCATCTTATACTAATTTGACAAAATAAATTTGCTTTGAGAGCTTTAAATCAAAATGCATTTAAAAAGACTGGATTTATTTAATACTGGTGGAAAGCATACTTTTAATTTGAATCTTTCTGACAATTGCTTCCTAGTTAATTTAGTTAATTTGATTCTTTTATTAAGTAAGTTTTTTTAACTCTGATGAATCATGACAATATTTTCTACAGATCACGGGCCAAATTGACCCATGGTGTAACTGAATGGAATGATACCAGAAAAGAACTTCATTCTATGTTTTTATTTTTATGTCATCTTTGAAGTTATTCTTTGGGTCCCATGGAAAAAGTTTTATGATGTATTGGATTTCTAGTCCTCAGAGAACTGACTTCCTTAAACTTTGTAAGTTTGACATATGGGTTCCAAGGTTGTGTAGGTTTGCTTTAATCCAATTTATGGTGTCTCTTGTATGCTCGAAAAAGAGCTAGGTTGTAGAAGGAATATTTTTATTTTCAGTAGCTGTAAAAGCACAGTTGATTATATATTGTAAATGAGAATGCTCATGAGAAATTAATCTAAACTGATAGATTTTTGTAGACTTAAATGTTTGGATTTTATTTTTTAATTCTGTGTTATCTGGAAACAATGACAGATTTTGTAAATCATAAATAAAATGTTTTCTATGGTACATCCTCACCAACTACCTGTAATTCCTGCTCTAGGAATTACTCACTGGTGGCTTTCTTACCCCAAATGTTACACTGCTTCCATCACAGTCCTGGCAGTTTAATGGGCAAGAAAACAATGCTTGCTTCCCAGTTAGAGTAAGAAGTGTGTTTGATGTATCCTCTGAAAAACAGCCTTTAAAGATCAAAGTGAGGTAAAAAGTTGAGTTCATTTCAGCCCTGGTGATGCCCTTGAATGGGCTTTTGTTTGTTTGCTTCTTTGGGTTGTGGAAGGTAGTCAGATACGGGTAGAAAAGGCAGAAGAGGAGAGGAGGTTGGGAAGGTCAAAATACGAGTAGGAGCAGGGCAGGTGGAGAAGCAGATGTGTGTGTAGCAGGACGTATGGTCTACTGAAGTTTGACTGCTGGTGTCTGTTTTGATGCCAGCAGACCATGAAGCTGAAGGCGCTGGTGCTGCCGTGGGGAGTTTCCAGAAACAAGCCCTTGCTGGTGTTAGCCATGAGGGAAAACGAGAAAAGGAGCTGCTGTCCCGCAACAGATGCTGGTGGGTTTCCAGCAGGGAAGGCTGGCAGATTCCCTGCTGGCTGCTGCCATGTCTTATATTTTAGACTTTTTTCAAATGAAAAACGAATAGCTTTGATAGGAGTTAGTTTCAACAATTAAACAGCTTTTAGTGAAGAACAAAAGCATGGATAGGAACTAAGCCCTGTTTTGGTGGAGAGGGACTGTGGCAGGAATAATTACATACAAAGACCTGACCTTAGTGTCTGGCTGCTTTCAGAACCCTTCATGATGTTTTGCCCCTGGTCACTGTCCTGCACACTGGTACATCTCCTGAGGCAGGAGTTGGACTGTTCCTGGAGTGAAAGCTGCTGGGACAGACTATCTGGCTAGGTTAAACATGTAGGAGAGGCACCATATATTCCAACCAGCTCTCTCCTTTAAACACTGGCATTCAGGAATGTTTTTATACATATATTTTAGCCTCTCAAAAGGTAACGAATAGTGTTAATTATTAAAACATGGGCTTCTGCTTCTTATGAATTACTTTAGATCTATATCAGCAAACAGCAGATTCAACCTTCTAGGAATATGAAGTCAAGTTACTCATGATTTCTTTGCAGAACTTTCTATAGAGAGAATAGAATTAATTGTTGTCCATTGTATAGATAATAGTTTGACTATTACTCATCATTAAGTGGTGAGTTTATGTTATGTAGTAACAATCCTTAAATACATTCAATACAATCTTTAAATAATGAATAGTTAAATGGTGGATCTTCTTACACTAATTTATTAGCCGTAAGCTTTAGGCAGACATTTGTCTCACCTGCAATGCTCGCACAATAGTGGCTTTTCAGTCCTGAAATGGGAATATAATGCAAATAAATTGTGCAGTTATGTGACATGGAGAACTTGGCTCAGTGACAGATGGCCTTCGAAACCTTAGCTGTGGAGGATAATACCATACAAAAGTATAAATACCCGAGTAGCATCCAAAACCAGTACTGGTGTGCTCCTGCACTACTGGCATATAACTTGATTTTGTGGGACACGACATTGCAGTTTATATGTAATTTACATAAAAGTACTTAACATCCATATTTCTTCCAGTCTTTTCTTCCATGAAACGTTATAAATTACCATCTACTGTATATGATGGTAAATGCAATAATAATTATAAAAATAATGAATTAGTGTGCAGCAAATCATTAAATCATGGTAAGCTTACATAAAGAGGAACAAGCCAACACAAAATACAAAATATCTGTGGTCACATTACCTAAAATTATTAAGAATTGAAACCAAAGTCCTAAAAAGCACTTCAGTGCAGTACGTAGTTTGTGATCGCTTTGTACATCAGGTCATTGCATCCGTCTCTGCTGTTGGACAGTATGATAAGATTATAATCCCCATTCTCTTCGATTTGATTGTGCTAATGGGAGGTGAATGTTTTATTGTTCTCTATCTATTGATGATAATTAATAATACTACTAGAGGAAAAATTGTGATTTTATATAATGCTGTAATATTTTTGGGTTTTTTCGGAGGGTGCAGCATTGAGGTGGAAGTTGAAATTTCCAATTTATTATAGTACTGCATAAGTTCTTTGTAGCATATAGATAGCTGTCTGTCTACTGATGATCTGTCAAAACTTTTTTGGGGAGAAATTGGCAAAAGGGGGAAGTTTAATTATTAAAAATTCTTTCTGAAGGCAGTCTGAAAAGCAGATATCTATGCTGGTTTGGACTTCTCAAACTCAATAGCTATTCAGATGGTTGCTGGTTTCTTTTCACGGCTTCCCTTTACAAATACTTCAGTGACACTCTGTGAAATGTAAACTTGAGCATTTAACTTGGGTTTGATTCTTGCTTCCAAATATTTTTTTTCCCTACTGGCTGTTTGATGCTTGTCAGGTAATAACTGTGACCCTGCTTCTGTACTGGACTTTACCAGTATGGACATTTGAACCCCCCTCCGCTTAAATAATGACTGCTTTCAGTGGGGGTTCTTAGTGACGTGAGTTTTGTCTGCTCATAAATTTTTGTCCTGCTGAACAGCAGTGCAAACCTGAAATACGCCTGTCTGTAGTATCTGTACATTGTAATTCTGGAACCACATTGTTGTGAAAACGTTGGGGATGAGAAGTACTGGCTTCATTAAATATTTGTTGCATGCTACACATGCGCATGTTTCACTACTGAAAATCAGTGTGAAATTCTAACGAACTATAGGTGGGAAATTGACCTTGATTCTTCTAGAAGGTTTAGACTGCAGGGGTTTCTGTTTGAAGAATTTATTGATACTCAGCATCTGTGATTCTTTCAATCCTGTCACCCTGTCCTGACAAGGTGACCAGAGTTATTTTTGAACTCGGAACTGGAGTGACATTTTTAACCACAGTGACTTTTCAGTGGAACTAGGGTAGCACATTCCCAAACCCTATGTTAGCAATGAAAAGTCAGTGTTTTCCTCCTGTCTTAAGTATTGAGATCATCAGACGTGTTAGCATGTCTTACAACTTTAATTCATTTCAGTTCTTTAGGCCTCTATTTTCCATCTCACCATTTGGAAGGTATTTCAGGCATGGTCCATCTCGTACTAAACGCATACACGGGGCAAAGCTCAGTTATTCACTGGAATTCCTAAATGGTGCTGCAGAAATAATTCTAAAAAGTAAAAATGTTGCTAACCTTCCTTATAGCCTTGTAAGTCAGCAACATTTCAACTTCTTGACGTGGGGAAACATGAGTAGCATTAGATTTGTTAGAAAAATTTATCTAGAGTTTTAAAATTCAGTAACATTTTACAGAGGAGCCTATTTTTGCTCTGAGTATGGTCAGCTGTTCTGTTTCTATAAAATATCCAGGGAAAAAACAAATTCGCTGTGAGTAAAGACATGTTTATTCATTGACGAAGCAGTCCAGCGTTTCCTCTACACAGATACCTTGTAACAAACATTGATTTCACCTGGTACTTGGGCACTTTTTAAAAAATGCTTTATGTTTTTAACTTCTGTTACATTTCAAGAAAACGTGGCTTTAAAAAACCCAAAGCAACCCCATGTATAACATTTGAATACCATTTCTACCAAGGAGTACGTTTTAATAGTCTTCTATTTTTTTTCTAATTTGTAATTCAGTTTCTATTTACACAGAAATTAGCATGCAAATATGACTTAAAATATAAGAGAATTTGCTTAAAATGTCTGCCTATGTAACTCCAAGGAATAAGAAGTTCATTTTTTACTTGCTTCCTGCAGCCTGAGGTCATGGTTTTTTTCAAAATTTCAGACCGTCTTTGGTGTTTTTCCATTTCTTCACAAAATCATGTTATCTGCTCCTAACGGATTGCATGATCCTCAAGGATGGGCAGGTTTTGAACAGAATTTCCCACTGATATAAATGGAGAACTCCCCTTAAAATCACAGCACATATGGCTCAAGATTTCTTCGTATTATGCAGCAAATGGTTCTTTATATGTATTGTGGACTTGAAGTATAAAAGCATTAATAAAAGCAGCTTGTGTTGCTCAGAAATGGTAAAATGTATAGGAGCTGCTTTAGCTTATGGAGCTGTAGCTGAGCTGAAATGGTCGTAAGAACATTGTCTCTGACCTAGCAGGCACAGAAGTACATTGAAATCAAGCCAGGTAGGAATGGAGAAACATAGTTTCTTGGGAAAGCAAAATCAGTACCAGGAGATGTAATGGGCCACATCCTTTTCTTTCCCGGCTCTTTTCTGTATCTGAATGATAACATCCAACTTCCTTCAAGTGTCACGTTTGCATCTGCTGCTCATTTAAAATTCGTTCCAACGTCTGCTAATAGACCCTTATGCAGAGA
>WEIS01020509.1:1377-12339 GCA_013389965.1 Todus mexicanus | reverse complement strand
CTGGAACAGGGGTGATGTGCACATTTCTGTGATCACAGGTCATCAAGGCTTCAGCTTTGTGCTTAGCTATATGAGCCTACAACTGTGGCGTAGTTCAAGTCTGGTACTGAAAAAAACTGGGAAAAGGTGATCCAGCTCCCCCTAAAATAAAGATTTCTGTGGGAGTTGGAGCCTGGTGAATCACCAGTTGTTTCTTAAACATCCTGCTTTATCCTTGGGGCTCAAGTCACCTTTTTAGCTATGAGATCTGATGGGATTTCAGCCTAAGTAGTATGGCTATGATTTTGCCCTATAATTCAATCTGCTCCTGAAAACCTCTATTTATTGAGTGATGAATAACAGAATTGCTTAGCAGCTCCTTTTAGCTTTCAGAAAAGAAAACACAGGACTATATGCAGTTTCAAATGTTTTCCTTTATTTTCCCATGAGGATTTATTTTAAAAAAAAAAAAAAAAGAAAGAAAGAAAAAAGAAAAAAAAATACCTCGCTGAGAAGTACAGTAGTTAATTTAGACAGTTTCAAGTTGCCTAGAGCTATTGACTGATATATGCAAAACCTTGCCATTATGTTTTCAAAGCAGCAACAAATAGAATTAGGAGAGCAAGTCCTTTGATGATACTTTGAAAATTTTTTTAAACTACCTTCCATTATTGTCTGGGCTTGATCCTTCTCCCTCAGAAATTAGTGGGAGTTCTGCCACTGACTTCAGGGGAAGAAGGATTGGGTTGTTTTCAGCACAGATTTTAAAACAAAGGCTTGAAACTGGCAGGAACAAAACACTCTGCCATGAATCGAGATAGCAGGTTTCCAGATGGCAGCTTTTCAGAGTTATGCAAACAAATTTGGTTTATTCTGTATAAATATTTGAAGGAAATAGAAAGAAGAGGATAATTCTCACTTACCAAAGGATCAGATTTGAGTCTTTTAAATTTTAACTTGCTTCCAAGAGAAAAAGAATCTCTATCGACACTGTTAAATTATTTGTCTAAAGAGCACCTGAGCCTGGCTTTCCATGACAGTTTATGCCACTATAGATGTAGTTTTGGATAGGAAAATGAGAATATTGGGGAAGGAAGGGATTCACAATGTTACTCAGGGAAGGCAGCACAGGAACAGTTGGTTGACTTCTGATTGAGGAACACATGTTCTCTATACAAGACAAAAAGAGGAGACACCCTGAGACAGCATTTTGAACTTTCAAGTTAGATACTTGAAGTTAGGCATTATGAGTAGCCCCATAATTTGCAAGTGAAATCTTCAACACCTGACTAACCATGCAGATCCACTCAGCAGGTTAGAGCAAAGAAAAGAGGCAGATCAAGAATTCCAGAAAACACTGCTGTTGGGCTTTTTGGTGTGATTTGTTCTGGTTTATTTTAAATCAAGTAACAGAAAAGATAGGAAGTGAATATAGCATAAACAGCATGAGGATTCCCTTTTTTCATTGAAATTAACTTTGTATCTACTTAGAAGAATGAGCAATAAGAATTTAATATTGCTGAACTGAGAAGCCTTGATTTTTGTCTACTGAGTGAAAAGTATAAACAAGAAGAGGTGTGTATACAGGTCAAAGCAAAAGAACTCTAAGAACTTTACTCCACTGTCACAATCCTTTGCTCAACTACATCTAGCATAAATTTAAAAACAAACAAACAAACAAACAAACCCATATCTGCCCTGAATTCTCTCTGCATACAATTTCCTTCCACCTGTGGTGAGTGGTGTGCTTTTGGAATGGCAGAAGGCTTCATCTTTTAACAAATAATGAAATCCACATTCCACTCAAATGTGATCAGACCTGCCAGTGCAGAAGGATATTTTTGTTGTTCACGTTTCCCTTCAGAGTGCCACTGCACATTACTAAGCCTGTTGGGTTTTTGCCACTTCTATATTTAGCTGTTCAAAAATCTGGGAATTGAAGAACCACCTGCCTTTGCTTTTTAAGGGAAAAAGCATCATTTAAGTAAGCAAATATTTTAAATAACTCCGACCAGAAAATGTATGTATTCTTAGATGGACATGCTTATTTTAGTAAGACAGAACTGACCATATCTTTGAATTAACCTCTTGTCCCTTATACCCCACTCATATTCACTGTACTGACCTCATGGGAAAGAAAATCAAATTAGCTGTAAATTGCCTGAACAGATTTGTCTGAACTCATGGAGCAGTAAATCCTACATTTACATTACATACTCAAGTTGGACTTGCCACACCTTCTACTCAAAAGGTCATACAGAATTTTTTATACTCACTAAAAAATATTAGCGTTGGGCCACAAATTTGAATTAGTCCCCTGTGTATGATTCCTAGAGCATGGAGGAAGGGAGAAGAGGAAAAAATGACTAGCAGAAAAGATCAGAAGAGGAATCCCACAGGAAAGTGGGAAGGAACACTTTCAGGTTCTCTTGAAGGAGTTTTGTTTCAGATGGATCCTCCTGTCGGCTTACTTTAGGGATTGACATATGGCATATGCTACAGATAGATAGGCAGCGATACACATACAGCTATAAGGTTCTGGCACTCCTGGTTCTGGCCCACTCTGCCAGCTGGCCAGCAGAAAGCAGGTTTGCAGAATGATTCAATTTTCCACAGCTGTTGTACAAAGCATAAGGTCAAGGGAGGTGAGGAGAAAGAGGAGATGTTGGAGAGAGGAAGGGGGTTATAGCGACTGATCCTTGCTTACAGCGCAGAGGCTGAGTTCAACCCTGACAACTACAATATCTCAAGGAGCAACTTTTTCCGTGTGCAAGCCCTTCATTTAAATGATGTGTTAATGTAAAGTTTCGGTCTTGATAGGTCTGGACAACTCTGGAATCACTTACTGATACATGCCCAGCGAGGTGGCAGAGTCACTGTCCCTGGAGGTGTTTAAAAAAAGACTGGATGCCACACTTAGTGGCATGGTTTAGCTGAGTGGTGGTGGTAGGTCATAGGCTGGACTCGATGATCTAAGAGGTCTTTTCCAGCCTTAATTATTTTATGATTCTATGATTCTATGCCAAGTACTGTATAAAATAAGTGAATATCACGCAAGATGGGTGATCCTTATCTAACTAGCTGTGAATATACTAAGTAGTTTGGAGCACTGTTGTGAACTAAGAACACCTTTTGTTGTCAGCTATATTAAGGAAATCTCACTTTAGCACATCTCTGTCACAAATAGCTTTTTAAAAGAAAAATAAGGCCCCTTTGTTGCTGGAATCAAAGTTAAATATAAGGCCCTCTGCACACTTTCAAAAGGCTCGCATTTTGGTTAGTGTGTTTTCAATAATAATTCACCATTATTTTCCCAAATTTAGGTAAACTTGTAAGTCACCTGTGATATATAGGCTAAAAATCACTATAATTATTTTAATAGCATGAATTATTAGTAATACGTAATTCCATGGCTATCAATTTTAATGAAATTCAGTTGTTAATTAATCATTTTCAAAATTTTGAAACCACACAGGTTTATTATTATCTTAATTGTGTCAAACCATTTGATGAAAATGTTTCATGTGAAATAATGTGATAATACTATTTTATTTAAGATAGTGGGAACAAGGTTAGTCCAGGAGTAATTTCAGATTAATATGGCTGAGTAATTGGGTAAAAAAAATCAGAAGAATATCAGTATAGAAATTTTTTTTTGTTGAAGAAAGACTGAGAAAGTTGAGCTTGTTCAGTTTGGAGAAAACTTCAGTGACACCTTATTGCAGCCTTTTGATATATAAAGATGGCTTCTAGGCAAAGCAGAGAGAGACTTTTTACCAAGGCCTGTAGGGACAAGACAAGAGGCAGCCATTTAAAACAAGAAGAGGATAGAATGAGAATGGATATAAGGAAGAAATTTTTTTGTAATCAGAGTTGTTAGACACTGGAACAGGTTGCCTAGAGACTCTGTGGATGCCCTGTCCCTGGAAGTGTTCAAGGGCAGGTTAAATGGGCTTTCACAGAATCACAGAATTTCCTAGATTGGAAAAGACCTTTAAGATCATCTAGTTCAATCATTAACTTAACAACAACAAGACCTGAACTAAACCATATCCTTCAGTACTATGTCTACGTGACTCTTAAATACCTCCATGGATAGGGACTCAACTGCCTCACTGGGCAGGCCATACCAATGCCTGATAACTCATTCAGTAAAGAAACTCCTACTCATATCTAATCTAAACCTCCCTTGGCATAATTTGAGACCATTTCCTCTTGTTCTATGACTTGTAACTTCGGAGAACAGACTGAACCCCATCTCTCTACATACAGCCTTCTTTCAGGCAGTTATAGAGAGCAATAAGGTCTCCCCTCAGCCTCCCTTTCTCCAAGCTAAACAACCCCAACTCGCTCAGCCACTCCTCATAAGACATGTGCTCTAGGCCCTTCACCAACTTTGTTGCTCTTTTTTGGACACCCTTTAGTGCCTTAGTGTCCTTCTTGTAGTGAGGGGCCCAAAAATGAACCCAGTACTCGAGGTACAGCTTCACCAGTGTTGACCACAGGGGTAGAATCACTTCCCTTGTCCTACTGGCCACACCATTATGGATACAAGCCAGGATACTGTTGGCCTTCTTTGCCACCTGGGCACACTGACGGCTCATGTTCAGATGGTTGGCAGTCAACACCCCCAGGTCCCTCTCTGCTGAGTAGTTTTCCAGCCACTCCTCCCCAAGCCTGTAGTGCTGCCTGGGGTTGTTGTGGCCGAAGTGCAGAACCCAGTAGTTGACTTTATTGAAACTCATCCCATCAGCCTTGGCCTATTGATCTAGACTGTCTAGATCCCTCTGCAGAGCCAAGTCTGTAGCGTTGCATGGGGTTGTTGTGACCAAATGCAGGACTCAACACTTGGCTCTATTGAAAATGCATACAATTAGCCTCAGCTCATTGATCCAATCTGTCTAGATCTACATGATCTTTAAAGGTCCCTTCCAACTAAAACCATCACATTATCTGAAATGAAGAACATGAGGAAAAAATCCTCTACCTTGAGATATACAAGATGAGCTCCAAGCTGTCCAGTACTCTAGAATGAAGATCTAGAGGGCATGATAAGTAGTCCATATAAGCTTCAACTTAGTATTCAGAGATGGTCAAAAAGAAATTCAAATACTGGAAATTATTAGGAAAGAAATAGAGAATAAATCAGAAAATATTATTATAGAATATAGTTCTATTACTCACTCTGACTTAATTCTATACTCTAGTTATCTCAGAAAAAGTATGTAACAATAAGGTTCAAAGATTACTAGGATGGTTCTATGGGAGTAGTGTCTTACAGGGCATGACTTAATAGGCTCAAATCTTCAACTTTTTTTAATCAGAAAAGGAATGAGTTTAGATCATAAGACAAAGGTCTACCAAACCACAAATGACACAGTGGTCTGCAGAACCAGTGCTAGCCAGAGAATCACTATTGAGTGCTCTTCTAGTGCAACAGGGAGTTACTGGCAAATGAAACTAGCAGAAACTAGATTCCAAGAAAAAAGGATAGGTTTTCATGCAACATGCAGTTAACCTTTGTAACAACTTGCCAAAGGACTTGGTTGATACAAAAAGTATATGTAGACTCGAGGAGAGACTGACCAACTACTTGAAAAAAAGTTCATAGAAGACTAATAAATAGACAAACCACAGACATTGAGGGAGATGCTTGAGCTGAAAATAACTGAAGACTAGAAAAACATTAGAAAGAAGTTTCACATGCTCTTGTTTTTTTTCTCCTTCCCCGTAAGTGTGCAATTAAAGGCCAGTGTTGCTAAAGTAGGTGAATCTGAACTGTGTGGTTGCTCTTTCATTCCTACTGTATGACTACATGAACTATCTCCAGCAAGGAAATAAAAAATCGTATTCACAAACATTAATAAAGGTATTTGCATCTTAACAGATTACAAAAAGTCTGTGAAGAATGCTTTGAGAAGGGAAAAGGTTATTTATTAGAGCTCACAACCTACTTCTTGCTCCTCTGAGATGCAAGATAGAAGCCTAGAACAAAAATTCAGAGATGAGCAAGCTAAGTATGGCAGTAGCAATAAACACTAGACTAGTCCTGCATACCGCTTCACAAAGATCCATTACCTTGGAAGTTAATCACCTTCAATTTAACTTGGAAAAGGCAAAAGTGTTTTTTCCAGTGAGGAAAAAACAAAAAGCAAAACCAAAACCAAACAAAAACACGAAAAAACCCCAAAACAACCAACCAACAAAAAAAACCCCAACACACAACCCCCCACCCAACCCAAACAAAAAACCCCAAACAGAACAAAACAAAACAAAGCAAAAAAACAGCTCCCTTTTTACCCTACATGGCCAACGTTTAAGAAACACACGTTCTTACTTGGTCTAGAACGCAGACCTACAAGTTCTCAAATAGATATGTCTTTCACAGCATACACAAAAGGCTTTTTGTCCCTTTTACATTTGCCATTTAGAAGGTCAAAGAGGTAGAGGATGAGGTGGACTCTGAAATTTAGGGAGTCAGAGAATTGCTCCAAGTTTTATACAACTAGATATTTCTTTACTCATTCAGTGAAAAAATCTCTGACCAGGCTCAGCAGGCAAAGCTGCAAGTGTATCCTTCAAAATGGACCTACTTCCTACTAAGAAGGAAGACACCAGATTTAGGTTTTTTCTTTCCAAAAGATGAAGAATGTTTTAGAAGCCACTAGCTTTTATACTTGGGGTATTTATTCTTTTCCCTAAATAAGCTGGTGTAGGCTTTGCACAACAGCAACACTTTACTTCCTTTTCTGGATATGTTTTAAGAGAACTTAGGCTTCTGAGCTTTCACTCAGGTCTGCATGTCTTGTAATAATTAGATAATTTGTCCCTCAAGTATCTTTCTGATACAGTGATACCTACAGGGAGAGTTATGCTCTTAGTCTGTGTTGATGCTTACAAAGTCATGGATTTGCTCACTAGTCAAGGATTACTGGTAATGTTTAGTTGTAAATACATTTCCTGATATAATTTTGATCCATGTCAACTAACGTCCTCTGAAGCAATGCAGGAAAAAATTCAAAATACAACATATCCCAGAGAGTTTCCTACAGACAGTGTGGGAGTATAACCATTCTAGTTTGAGGGAAGAAATAACATGGACATAAAAGTATAAGCTTGCATCAGTTTGCCTCTGGACTAGATAAGACTCTCTGGCCTTTTTAGTTTACTAATGCAGATGAGTTTTGGGAAATCCACCTGCACTGGTAGCTGAGTCCCCCTGGGAACAAGGGGAGGTCTCATACAGATGCGGTTCAGAGTAGGCTCCAGCATCCCTAACCAATACAGAACACAAAGGATGTGCAGCTGCAGCATGTGCATAACTTGGAAAGTTTCATTAGCAAACAATGCAAGGGAATTAACCACTCCTTTGCTGTTTTGGTGGGTTTTTTCCTCTTTTTTGGGGGGTTGGGGGAGGGGATGCATATTACTGATGGTGACTGTGCCTTGCATTTGCATAAGGATAACCCCTTGTGATGTGTGTCTATTCAAGTTTACTTGTGCTGTTTTCTTCTTCTTCCCTTTTATAAAGAAAGAAAATGCTTTGGTCCTCTGAGAAAAACATCAATGAATCCCAGAAACTATTTATTGTTCTATGTACACAATGCACTTGTGCACAGTTCTTTTGGAGTAAAAGAAGAATAAATGATTCCTCTGTCCTTGTAAGGAAAGACAAAACTTCTTGATGAACACCATTAACTGCTGTTAAAACTTGACAGTCTGTAAAATAGAACATTGGAAAAAGACTAACTTGGTTCAAATACCCTCTAAACTGCATGTGGAGTCTGCTGAGAACTCATGAGATGTTATTTCACCAAGACTTGTAAAGGGATTGACTTTTCCCTTCTAGAATGAAACTGCAATGGCTTGTGTCTTCAGTGAAAAAACTTTGATGATGTATTAGTATGGCCCAGCTGGTTGGCATGCACTGTCACTCCAAAATTCCATTAATAGGGTGCCTGAGGACATGAACTCAGTTTGACTTGAAAGCTTCATGTGTTTCAATTAAAAATGCATTTATTTAATTAATGTAGACATTAGAGAGAACACTGCTTTGAAAAGGAAGACTGAATTTGATAGACTTTGTCCCCTTTTTGTAAGACATCTGGGAAATGTTGCTTTTTTTGCAAGTGTAAGATACAGGAAAAGGAGGAACTGAAATCTTGCAAATTAATAGATGTCAGGCTTATTGGACTCAAAATAGTTATGTTTGGAAGTGGATAGTTCTCTCTTTTTTTTTTTTTTTTTTTTTTTTTTTTCATTTGACAAAACTACTCATTTGTTTTGAAAATTCTNNNNCAAAACTACTAATTTCGTTTGAAGATTCTAGAAACAAGAAGGGGTTTGACCACAATGGAAGAAATGTTTACTGCCATCATTTCACATGTAGAATCAAGGTTTTCTGTAATACAATAAATGGGACAAAATTCTACCCTTGATTATATCTGGGCAATTTCATCGAAACAAGAACGTGAAGCAATGAACGAAAAACATATTTAAGGGAAATTTCGCCAGGGATGTTCCTGTTGTACCAAGTCACCATGGACCCTATTTTCAATTTTAAGAAACTGTTCCACCACCCAGACCAACTCAAGTTGCTTTAAGATCATTTGCAGAGTTAAGGGTCTTATTAAAATGTGAATCAGACTTCAAGTACAGCTGCTTGTTCATAACAAGAGGATCTCATGAAGAAGATGCCACTCTGTCCTGCTCTTACAGATGCAATTTTCTGATGCAGTACTAGCAGAGTTTATTTTAAATAATTAGCTGTCATGTGGATTGCAGTCACAAATGGATACATCTTTCCTAAGACACTCTGTATGGTATCCATTCTTATCAACCTAATGTAAACAGAGCTCTAGTTACCCACAGACACACCACATAGATCTTATCTAGCACAGGAATACCAAATTAGCACTGACTGATTCTTAGGTAGCTATCAGCTAGCTGGCAGCTGTGATTTTTCATATCCAGTACATCTGTTCAATACCATATGCCAAGGCTAGATCCAGGGATTTTGGCACCTTGCTCTGGTTGGACAAGTTCTTTGACATGTTTTCTCCTTGATGTGAGACCAAACAATGAATCGCTTCAATTGCATTTGCACTTAGTATTGTCTAGATTATTTATTTACTTTGAGCAGTTATACAAATGGGGTAATTCTGCAATCTGATAAGAAAAGGGGAGATTTGATACATATGGTAGAATAATGATGTGTCAGAGAGTAGACACACAAGCATTGCTTTTTGAGCTGCTGTCGTAAAGCTTAACCTTGCTTACCACACAGGAAAGTTGGTAATCTATGAAGGTTTTGTGGGCTGTTGAAGGAGATTCAAAATCCCAAGAACATAACAACATATAGAATCTTTAAGGTATCATGCAAAATGGAGCCATAATACCACATGGTTATCCTGACTAAGTGTAGTAAAGCAACAGAAGAGATCAGTTATTTTAACTTTTCATATGTCACTCCTGGTTGTATCATATACAAATTCATCCCAGTACCATGAAAATAATTCTCTCTTCCCTCTTCTCAGATGCTTTTTCCCTTTATCTTTGCCAACTCCAGAGTTTGTAAGATATACAGTACCTCAGAGAAGGAAGCGATCTAGCTAAACTACTCTTGGGGAGATGCAAGGGAACAGAAAGCATATTCTCAGAAAAGACTGTTCTCAAGAGGTTTCATTATATGGAGGCTCAGAGGCTATATCTGCCTCTAGAGAGGAGACTAACCACAGAGAAGAGCAGAACAACCCCTTTCAGTAGCACTCTGGGGTTCTTTTTACATTAAAAAGATCAGGTAATTATAGCCAAAATGGTTTTAAGCAATAGCCACCAGAGTGTCTCTTTCTGAGAGAATAGAAATTAAATTATTTTGAAACTAGAAAAAAATGCAGTCCTGTTTTTACTAGGTTTTCATATGCAAGTCTTCACTTTCCCTGGAAATGTTAAATGGAAATTTCAATTTTATTAGATTGAAAGCCACCTACTTCTGACACATGATCTCAGCTGCATTTCTGAGTACACCTACAACACAGCAGGTCTGCGTATGAGACCAGCCAGCCTGCCAGTGCCTGTGTGGGAACAGGGAAGGCCACGAACCCTTCTGTGGGCTGAACTTCAAAGTGTAATCCTGCCAATGAGCCCAGTACCCTAACTTGCTGATGTGGTCAGAAATGATACCCGACAATGACCTGATTACAAGAAGTCTACAGGCGCAGAATGCTTCTAGTACTTTGGGACTGACTCTGCTAAACAGTAGTTGCCTTTGCACATGATGCAGTCTGGATTGGAGACATTAATGAATGGCAAAGCTAAGTAAACTATCTGAATATAGTTTGGGTTTGTTTGGGGTTTTTTTGATAATTTATTCTTCAGATATGGAATCACAATCAAAATTCAGCAAATCCCAATCAGTTCACTCCCTTTTTTTGTATGTCATTGCTGTGAGAAACATAAAACAACAAAGCAAGCGTGAGCTGAGCCCCTTCACCCTGAGAGCATCACATTTTCTTTCCCTCAGGAATACATACCTCAGGAAAACTACATGCTAAAGGTTATAGATATTGCTGCGCAGACTTTTTTCCTACCATGTTTTGAAGGGATGAAATGGTACACAGTTTTTATCTTTTTTAAATTATAGGTCGTTTTATTTATAAAGACTTCAGCTTGAAAAGCTGTTGAAAATAATAAACCACATCTTTCTGAGAATACAATTCCATTATTTAATCATGCCCAAAGGCAGCAAAGACACTGGGAAATAATTGTCTTTTCATCACTCGAGCATGAAATGCCTAACATTGTTCAAAAACTAATTCTAACAAACCTTTAATATTCTAGTTCAGAAATCCCTTGACCATGGGCAAGTACAATCTCATTTCTCAATCCTTTAAAACAGTTTGATGAAGTATCCCAGAAGGCATAAGTTGTGTTTTCTTCTCCAAATTCTTTTTTTTTTTTTTTTTGTTTGCAAGTTTTCACTTT
>WEIS01020508.1:9377-26944 GCA_013389965.1 Todus mexicanus | reverse complement strand
TGGCGGCCCCACTGGGGGCTGCACTGGGGCTGCATTGGGCTGCACTGGGGGCTGCACTGAGCTGCACTGGGCTGCACTGGAGGCTGCTCTGGGGACTATACTGGGGGCTGCACTGGGGCTGCACTGGGCTGCACTGGGGGCTGCACTGGGCTGCACTTGGGCTGCAGTGGGGTGGTGCAGGCGCGGGCTGGTGCCGCCCCCTGGCGGTGGCGCTGCGCTATGGCGGGGCTGCGCTGCGGAGGGGCCTGGGAAGGAGCAGAGCAGAGACACCTCTGGGGTGAGCGGGGCAGCCCAAGGGCAGAGCCTCCAGCTCTTGGTTGGAAGGCAGCGTAAAGGAGCAGGGCAGTGCTTGCCTGCAGGTACCACAGCGAGCAGGAGGGAACAGAGTGTGTTGGGAAGCAGATTTCAGGGTGCTGCTCTCACCCAGGGTGGGTCGCACAAGGGCACGGTGCAGCGACAGTCACCCTGAGCACAGCAGCTGCCTTGAGGGGCAATGCTTGGCAGCTCAGCTACAGGTCACAGAGAAAGGGGCCTCTGGAAACCCTGAGTCTTGCAGGGCTGGGATGAGACGCAAAAAAATGTGCGGCACACCTCCTTGGCATAGCTCCCTTCTCGCAGAGCCCTGGGCTCTAAGGCAGCCAGGAGCATCCTCGTGCCTCTGCCAAGTACCTCAGGGGCCAGAGGGGCTCCTGGCACAACCTTCTTAGGTGCTCATGGCTTGAGGCTGACTCGACGCTTCCACCCTCAGCTGGTAGAGCCCCACGGACAGTCAGTCTCCGGGGAAACAGTCTGCTCTGCTAACACTGTGACCCAGAGCCAGTAAATCTCCTTTCTGGCAAGCAAAAAGGACAAAGTCAGCCCTGACAACAGCCATGGCTGACTTCCCATGAAGACCCTCCTTGTGAGGAGGAGCTGCAGGCATCACCCAGTCCCTGCCTTCTCCACTCTCCCCTCCAGACCTGCCCTCTCTGGTGGGTGCAGGCAGGTGGGCAAGCCTCAGCTCGCTTTTGCTAGTGCTGTGTCCTGGGATGGCAGAGCTGGGGAGCTTCGCGACAGGGCTGAGCTGCTGCGCCGTGCCCAGCTGTGCTGCTGCTGCTGCTCACCCTGCTCTGAAGCTTCAGCCACGGAGGTGCAGGGATCCCTGCAAAAAGCCAGGCCCCTTGAGAAGAAAAAGAGCTCCACAATATCCTAGCTGCCCCACAAGCCCCGAAGTGGGTCATTTACGCCAGCAGCTCAGGTCAGGGCTGCCCGCTGTGATGCAGGGCAGGCTGCTCTGCTGCTGCCCACATTGCCTGTCCCACTGTTCCCAGTGCCGCCCAGCTCGCCTTCACCGACGCTCTGGTTGCTCCTGGCAGGGAGCAGGGGCTCCTTATTTGTCCGTGCCTGAGGCAGCCGGTGCAGTGCGAGCAGGCAAGCAGCAGCACGTGGCCGTGATCCTCAATCACCTTCTCCACCATCTTTCCTGCATGGGCCTGGGGACCATAGAATCATAGAATCATAGAATAATTAAGGCTGGAAAAGACCTCTTAGATCATCGAGTCCAGCCTATGACCTAACGCCACTAAGTGTGGCATCCGATCTTTCCTTAAACACATCCAGGGACGGTGACTCCACCACCTCCCTGGCCAGTCCATCCCAGGGTTTTATCCCCCTTTCTGTGAGGAAGTGCTTCCCAACATCCAACCTAAACCTTCCCTGGTGCAGTTTCAGGCCGTGCCCTCTCGTCCTGTCACAAGTTGCCTGAGAGAAGAGCCCGGGCCCCACCTGTCTACACCTTCCCTTCAGGGAGTTGCAGAAGTGTTTCGCTATCTCCTACCCCCTGGCTGTGCCAGCTTCCCTCGCTCCCTACCTTTCCTCATCCATTGCAGCTCCTACAGCGCCCGCCCAAGGCAGCACCGGGGCACGGGTGGGATAAGGTCCAGCGAACAGCAGGAACCCTCTTTTCTGTCCTCTCGTGTGAGACCTTTACCAGGGCAGAGCAGTGCCCTGAGCTCGAGAGGCACCGCAGCTGTGGGGGCAAGGGCTGTGCCATGAACCCTGCGCTGCCCGTACCTTCGTGTCTCTCTGCCGCACGCGAGGTCAGGCTTCTGCAAACAACCCTCGGGCTCGGGGGGCAGCGGGGACCTCTGCAATGGGCCCGATCACGCCGAGGGCAGCTGGGGAACTGAGCCTGGGGAGGAAGGAGCTGCATGGGAAATGGTGCAAGGACGGAGGGCAGGCTCCCAGCGGTCAGCCTACGTATAGACAGGGTCATGGGAGACTGCCTGGCCGTGGGGACAAAGGGCCTGCCAGAGGCGAACGGAGCCGCAGAAAAAGCCCTGGCAGGGAGGCGAGGGGTGGCACAGCCCCAGAGCCTTCAGGAACAGGAAAAGGGCTCCCCGGTGGTGTCCCCAGGCAACCCCGGGACCGCAGAGGATCATACGGGACTGGTGCAGCAGGGAGGGAGCCAGCACTCGGGGAACTGACACAAGAAGTGCCAGGGTCCAGTAAGAGGTGGCTGTGCCAGTCCTGGTGTGACACCCTCAGGGGCAGGCTAGCCGAACACCAGGGCAGGGGGAGAGAGGAGGGGGGAGGTGTTTGCAGCCCCATGGAGTGCGGGGCTGAGCATATTGGGGTCAAAGCACCCAGGGGACGACCTGCCACCCCCGCAGCACCCCAACCCCGGCTGCCCTGCACTGCCACGGGACGGGTGCCAGGGCTTTGCCGGAGGGTCCCCGCTCTGCCCCAGCACCCCCATGGCAGCAGGCACCAGCCCTTCACCCTGCACCCCGGATCTGGGGGTGGCCTGGGGGCACTGCCACGCTTGCTGACATGGGGGTTGGGTTTTTTTGCAGGAGCCTGCAGCGCTCAGGAGAGCTTCCAGCAGTGCCCGCCTGGCATTGCCCGGTCCCAGCGCGCTGCTGCCGCGTCAAGGACATAGCTCAGACGGTGCAGGACAGCCCTGAGAGCTGGCCCTGGCACTGCTGCTCCCTCCTCCTCACCCTGCCCCGGCTTCCCCCTCTCCAGCTGCCAGAGGGATGCTGCTGGGTGCCAGGGATGCCCCGAGCTGCGGCTTTACCCGCTGCCTCCCCTGCCCCTGCCAGTCTGCCCAGGCTCCCTCCTTTCCCTCGCCCCCTGCAGCAGAGCCGGGCTCCAGCCCCTCCTTTGCAGCCAGGGCACCAGAAAGCCCCAGGTGCCGGTTGGGGTCCCAGAGCTGGGGGATGGCTCCGGGAGCTCAGCGCAGGTCCCCGGCTGCAGGGTGACCTTGCAGCAGAGCTGCCGTGCAGCCAGAATTTGGAGGGGAGGGGGAGAGAAAGGGGCGGTAAGGCTCATCGGAGGGGGCTTGGAGCCAGCCCCCTTCCCTGCACCCCCAGGCACAGAGGGGCGGCGCTGGCTCTGCTCCCCCCTGCCCTTACCTGGCTGCCGGGCGGTGCTGCCGCAGCTCCTGCTGCTCGGGGTGTCCTGCGGCGGGGACAGCACAGGAGAGGAGGGGAGAGGAGGGGATGGAAGGGAAGTCAAGGGAAGGGAAGGGTAGGGGAGGCAAGGGGAGGCAGCTCTGCCCTCAGGCTCCGCAGCCGGCGCTGGCTGGGGCCGGCTGAGCTCGGCTGCCGCTGGCTCAGCAGGTGGGAGCTGCAGGATTAGCGGAGGGGGGAAGCGGCTTCTGCCAGGGGAACCTCCTTCGTCAGAGGCTGCAGCGGGGCCGGAGCCCCCAGTGCCGGCAAGGAGGGAGGGGAGGCTGCGGGCTGGCAGCCAGCCCAGGGGGGACAAGGCTGCCCGTGCAAAGGGGGGGCAGCCAGGGCAGTGCCAACATCACCCCCGCCGTGGGGACACCTCGCCGCCGGCACATGTCGCTGCTGGGCTGGACTCGGGCCACGGCGAGACATTTGCTGAGCTCCCCACCCGCTGTGGGTCGGTGTGTGGGGGACCCTCAGCAGATCGCCCCGCACCCTCTGCCCCCTCCGCACCCTCCGCTGGGCCCCTCAGCTGCTTAGGAATGAACTGGCGCCTGCCCACCGCCTGCTCCGCTGGTATGCGCGGCTGGAGCCACGAGTGCAGCGCCTCGGCCTCCTCCCTGGCCTGGCCAGGGCTCGCCCCCTCCCAGGGCATCCATCCCCCACCCCCCCGGACCCGCTATCCCTCTCGCCTCTTCCCATTAAGGCAGCGCAGGCAGCTGAGTGTCACTGCCAGAGGAAAACAGGTGCTGGTGCCAAGAGCGATGGAGCCAAGCGGAGGGTGGGAACGTGCAGGGGCACCAGAAGCAGCCCCCTGCCCGCACCCCTCACTTCTCCCCACCTCTCCGTGGGAGCACGGAGAAAGCCCCTCAGCTGGGGAGGCTGGGGTGCCCACCTCCACCTCACCGCTTGTCCCGGGGACATCGCGGGAGGGAGATGGGGTGCTGCGAGCATTTCTCTTCTCCCAGCCCTTGCTGCAGAGCTGGGCTGCAGCCAGCGCTTCTATTTTAAGGCCCACAACGTGCATTGAGGAGGCGAGGGGGGTGTGTGGCCGAGCCTCACAGTCTGTCGAGGAGAGGCCCCTGCTGTCTGTGGCCCCAGAAGCTTCTTCCCCTTCTCTCCCTGGGGCTGGTGCGTGCTCAGGGTGGGTCGTTGTGGCTCCTCTTCCCCCTTCCCGGTGCAGACAGGAATCGGGGCAGTTGAAGCCGGAATAACCTGCTGGAAGTGCTGAACAATAACCTGGGCTGCAGGAAGCCCTGGGGGTCTGGCCACGCTCCCCTGACCTCCTCCATGGCACGCAGCCTGCGCCTGCCATGCCCCGGGCTGGCAGCCGTCCTGGGAGAGAGGAAGGCTGAGCAAGCCTGGCAGGGCTGCGAGGCAGGAGGATTTGCTCTACAGGCAGCAGCTTCCCCACTGAGCTGCCGCGGCAGGGAAAAGGGGCCCGGGTGCCCCACGGGATTAGCTGGACTGGATGCAGGCACGGAGGGACCACGGGACAAAGCATCCTCGTGAGAGGCACCAGACGGCTCAGCCTTCTCCCCGAGCCGGACCAAAGTGCGCTGCAGAGAACCCTCTCAGATAAAGCTCCCCCACCCCTCAGCTTCGCAGAGAGCCCCTCTCCTCCTGCGCCGACGAGTGCTGCTGGGGGAAGAACCTCCCAGACTAAGCATCTGTTTTGTTTTGTTTTTTAATAAAAACAACCACCCTCCCCACCCCTGCTTGTGTTGCGTGTCAGCAGGACGCCCGGGGAGCTGGTGGCACCCAGGGAGAGCACCCAGCAGTGGGGCAGGAGGGGTGCTCAGCGCCGGGCTGAGGCCGGGGGCTGCAGTGGCTGGGGCATAGTGCAGCTCTGGGGCTGGCTGGGGCAGAGCCACTTGCCACAACCTCTCTCCCCCAGGGAGGCAGAGAGCGGTGAGCTGGTGCTGGGAGCAGAGACCATGCCAGGATGGCACCCAAGAGGAGAATAAAGGGCAGGCTAGGGCTTTTCTTTCCCTCGGCTGGGGCTCACTCCTTCTTCCCAAAGAACTTCTTGAAGACGGATTTGTTCTTAGGGCGAGGGGGGCTGGGGACCTTCTCCCCGAGCGCGTCCTGGGGGGTGGCCGGCCGGGCCACAAAGGAGTGGCAGCGTGCTCGGGGCACGGCCGGCGCTTGCTCCCCGATGTACAGCGTGACCGAGTAGCTGCTCCCGGCCTCCACCGGCTCCTTGGGCACAGCCACCGGAGTGATCTTCTGGTAGGTGGCTGTGAGAGGGAGCAGTCAGTGGGCAGGGCAGGCTGCCAGCAGGTGCTGCCAGCCCCCCAGAGCCCTTCCCAAGTTGGGGGCTGTAGTCTGGGGCCCAGGGATGTGGGACGGGTTGGGTGCTGGAGCAGCATGGCACCTGCGCTTGGGTGTCTGTGGGGATAGGGGCAGTAGTGCCATCTCCTGGCAGTGATCGCAAAACCAGAGCTGTACCTGAGGTGAAGGAGTAGGATCTCCTCTTGTTGGCCACCAGCCCATAGTCGTCTTCTTGGCAGATGTTGTCCCACAGCCCAGGGGACCCTCTGGGTGACCACTGCCGCTCCCTGTGCCCAGCCCCATGAGCATCCTCTGAAACAGAATGGACACGTGTCACAAGGCAAGGTCACCACAGGACACCTTTCACTTGAATATTAGGAGGAACTTCTTTCCAGTGAGGGTGCCAGAGCCTGGCCCAGGCTGCCCAGGGGGGTTGTGGAGTCTCCTTCTCTGGAGACCTTTCAAAACCCGCCTGGACGAGTTCCCGTGTGACTTGGTCTGGGTGATCCTGCTCTAGCAATGGGGGGATTGGACTGGATGAGCTTTCGAGGTCCCTTCCAATCCCTAACATTCTGTGATCCCTCTTGTCAGCCCCAAAGAGGACAGGGTATGGCTATCCCAGTATCCCAGGAAGCAAAGGGAGGTAACTGGTCCTTCCCCCATTCCCACTCCTAGGCATGGGGCTCTGAGACTTCTGGCTCAGACACCACGGAGTTCAAGACTGACTGACAACCTTCAGCTTCCCCCAGTTGGTTCCCTCGCACCTCTCTGGGCTAGGGAGAGGAGCCCAGCCAAGCAGGAACATCACCTGCTGCTGCCACAGCCCCATCAGCTGGGCCATCCTGGCTGCCCGGAGGCCGCTGCAGCCGGGCGTTTGAGCGAGGTAGCACCACGATCTCCTGGTTCTTGGTGGTTGTGACCTGATGATATCCCTGGAGGTGGGAGCTCCCAGGGCTGGGGACCTTGCTGAAACTGGAAAGTAGCAGAGATTTAGTGCAGCAGACTGGCTCACGGATGCCCTGCTGGAGCAGCGCACAGCGGCAAGCACGGGAGAGGGTCGTAACGATGAGATCCATCCAGCTGGCTCCCAGCTACTCACCCTCCCGCACCACCAGTGCCCTCGACACGCTGTGCCGCCGCCGCCTGAAAGTAATCCACTTCGGGGAAACCTGGGGGAGCAGCAAACATCCTGCTGGATGCTGGCAGCACACATGACCCATGGAGCCAGCCCCAGCTTCGGGTGCCTGTGCTGCATGGCTGATCCCTCTGACCTCCTCCCGCAGCACCCGCTCTTGGTCCTGCCAACCAGCCTAGGATTTCACGGTGGGGCCTGAACCCCCTCAGCTATGGCTACAGCAGCAGGGAGACCTCAACATTACAGGTATCCTTGCCTGGAGGGCAAGTAAGGCATTTTTCCAGGGCTCTCAGTGGAGATGGAAGAAGACTGAGGCGCAATTATAATTTTCCTGACACTGGCTTTTTGCTGCTGAGGCTCCTCTGACGTCAGTCGTGCTATTCCTGATTTGTGACTGTGTATGTGGTGTGAAAACAAAGCCTCCAAATCCTGCCTGGCAGAGAGCTGCTGTTCCCGAGGCAGGTTAGGAGGATGCATAAATCAGAGACAACGCCGTGCCGTTTCTCTTCTGACCCCCCGTATATCGGAGGGCTCGGTGGGGGGCTGCACACCCATGGAAACCAGGACCCTGCTCTGCCAGCAAGGGCTGCTCACCTGAGTTTTGCTGCAGCTTGGAGACCCATTCGTTCATGAGGGGCTGGGAGGGGGCCCTCAGGAGGTACTCGGAGCCATCCCGCAGCCTGTGGTGGAGGGAGAACATGTCAGCAGTGAGACAGACGCGGGGTGCGGATACCACAGTCCCCAGCAGCGAAAGACAGATGGGACGGACANAGATGGGAAGGATGGAAGGATGAAAGAAAGGACAAAAGAACAAAAGGATGAAAGAATGAAAGGACGAAAGAGAGAACGAAAGGATGAAAGAAAGGATGAAAGAGAGAAAGAGAAAGAGAGAAAGAGAGAAAGCGAGAAAGAGAGAGAAAGAAAGAGAGAGAAAGAAAGAAAGAGAGAAAGAAAGAAAGAGAGAAAGAAAGAAAGAAAGAAAGAAAAAAGAAAGAAAGAAAGAGAGAGAGAGAGAAAAAGAGAAAAAAAGAGAAAGGAAAGATCAATCCTCATCTAAGCACTGGACTGAGATGGCTCTGGCTTGAGGGAATCGGTGTGTATCAGTCCCAGCAGGGACACATAAGGAAGGGCTGTGGCTAGAAGACCCCGGCTGCCCTAGGTTGGGGTGACTCACTGAAGCCTGAAGCAGTTGGTCTTCTTGGTGTACTCAGCATCTGGGGTGCAGACCGCTCCGGAGAGGTTCAGGGGAAGGGCCACCACAGAGCTCTGCAGCACAGGGAACAGCAAGAGCACCAGCAGGGTTGGCAGGCTCTGCCTTGCCCAGCCACAGGGCTGAGGTTACCCCTCTGCCACATCACCCCACTCTACCCCACCGCACCTTGAGGCTGTCCCTGCGGTCCTGGTAGAAGCACAGCGTCTGCCGCATCAGCACGGCGTGGAAGAGGCCCCAGGCCCTGCAGCTGGCCTGTGGGGTGCAAGCAGGGGACAACTGTGACACCAACATGTTTGGAGGGAGATACATGGTTCCCCTGCCACTCAAAGTGTTCTCCAGGCCTGGTGGGCTCTGCCCTCCCAGCATGGCCAGCAGCACCAGCATGGTGATGCCAGGAGCACCCCTGGCTTCACTACTGCCCCAAAGCATGGATGCCTCCCACCACATCCCAGCACCCCAGACCCAAAGGAGCCCCACAGCCATGCCTGTACCTTCCTTCCTCCTGCCTGCAACACGTGCTTCCTTTCCAGCGTCCCCTCCATCATCTGAAACTCTGTTTTACTGGCAGGAGCCTGCAAAGGGACACGTGGTGAGCAAAGCGGCGCTGGGGCTCAGTCCCTGGGCACACGGGGCCCACCCGACCCATTCCCAGCGGGCGATGCCAAGGTGGGAACTGGAGCAATTTTCTGGCCTGGGCAGGGGCTGGGTCATTTGGAGGCTTTGGGGGTGAGGTGTTGCCTTGCTAAGACTGAGGGCTGGCAGGACACTGTGTGCTGCAGGGACCCCCAAATTCAGCACCTAGCTCTTCCCCACTTCGCCAGCTGGAGCAAAGGGACCACTGGAGTCGGGGAGTTCCCAAACACAGGTCACATTTGCTGGAGCAATTAACCCAGCTGGATGCCTGAGGTGTCCTCCAACCCGCTGCCTGGCCCTGAGGAACAGCGCGTGGCTCTCACCTTGCTGCCCTCTCTCTCCTCTTCCCCACGCCTCTGCCGATCCCAGGCGCCAGGGCTGCCAGTGGGGGCTGCAGACGCCAGGTCCTCCATGTGGGGGGACACCCCGTGCCTGCTGGGGCTGCCACTGCGCCCCACGCCGGGGCTCTTCTCTCCTGACGGGCTGTGGAGGCGCCGGGCGGCGGTGGGAAGGGTGAACTTGGCCACTAGCACGTTGTTGGCTGACGAGAGGATGAGGGGCCCGCCGGTGGCGGCATCGGGGCTGGGCCGGCTGCTTGCCCCACTCCCCGGCCGGCGCTGGGCACGGGTGCCTACCGGAGGGCTGGGTGCCCGCTGCTCACCCGCCCCATCCCAGATGGCCTGCAGCTCCTCCTCCTCTTCCTCAAACTGCCCGTGGGCAGGGTGGCAAACCTCCCCGGTGCTCGACACGGGGCTCGGAGGTCGTGGGGACCCCAGGGCCCACTCAAAGACAGAGAGTTGGGTGGGGGCAGCTGGAGAAGCCACTGAACCTCCGGGCTGGCTGCTGCCGACCGGCCGCTGTGCACGGGCAGTGCCAGGGGTGGTTCCCACCCTGCTGGGGATGCCGGCAGGGGATGACCTGAGCTCCAGCCAAGCAGCTTCTCGATGCCTGGCCCCTCTGGTGGTGCCGGAGCTGTTGTCCTGGTCCAGCTTGCCCCCTTCCCAGCCAAGGCGTTCATGCAGTGTGCCATCATGGGACAACTGGCTTGGCCTCAAGTCCAGGAGATCTTCGTCAGTGCTACCAGGATGCCGTGGGCTCCAGCGCTCCTCCCTAGCACAGTGTGCCCTTTGCTGGCTGTAGCTGGGGTTGAAGCTCACCTCCTCGAACCACGTTCCTCGCTCGCTCTTGGGGGATGTGCCCCGCCCCTCGCTGGGCCGCTGGAGATTGTGCCCATCCACATCTACCTCCTGCAGCCATCCAGCCCCATGCGTGGCTGTGGGCTTCCACGGCCTCACGCCCCCACCCTGCCTCTGCTCCTGCCCCTTCACCTCCTTCCGCAGTGCCGCGGCCCCTTGGCGGCACCCCAGGACCACTGCATCCCGGGGCAGCTCCAGGCTGAGCACGGAGCCCAGGGAAAGCTGGGGGCACGCGGCTTTGGGATTGGGGAGATGAAGGTCCTGGGGGGCTGCCCCGCACTCAGCATCAATGTCCCGCACCAGGGGGTTCCTGACATAGAGCAGCAGCTCCCCGAGGGGGGGTCCAGCGGCAGCCACCCCCGACCCCTCTTTCCTCCGGTCACACTTCTGAGGCCACGTGTTGCTGGGGCCGTGGCGCTCCTCGGGCGTGGGCTGCAGGGAGCTGGAGCCCATGATGCCCTGCAGGGTCAGCAGCCGGGCCTGCTCCGCTCTGGCCTGCTCCCGCCGCTGCAGGCTGTTGAAGAGGGAGCCAGCCCCGGACTTGGGCAGGGTGTGGGAGGTGGTCGGGGTCCCACCACTGGATGCCGGAGGGCGGCGGGCAACGGCGGGCGGTCGCTTCGCACTGGAGGTTTTGCCAGCCTGGGGACACAGAGAAGGAGAGATGGGTGATCCCCATGGCCAGAGCCTCCACCACCCTGCTCTGACCACCTCCTCTCCATGCTACGCTTGGGCAAGCAGGGAGCTGGGGTGAGGCAGGCAACCAAAACCGCTCACCAGTGGCACACACAGAGCTGGGAGCAGGAGGACTGTACCTCAGTGCCCACAGGGCTGCTCCCACCTCCATGCAGGTGGGGAAACCTCTGCCTGCGATGGAGTGCCCCAGGTGTGCTCTGGTGCGGTGCAGTGGGGCCCTCCAAACCACCACTCTCTCGTGGCTACTGAGACAGCAGTCACTGCTGCCTATCCCTGACACCCTGCATGTCCCGGGCACAGTCAATGCTGCCCATTCCTGCCACCCTGCGTGCCCTCGGGCACAGTCAGTGCTGCCCATCCCTGCCACCCTGCGTGCCCTCGGGCACAGTCAGTGCTGCCCATCCCTGCCACCCTGCATGTCCCCAGGCAGCAGAGCAGTGGAATGCAAGGGCAGGAGCTGAGCACAGCATCTTCCCCTCCCCTTCCCTGCAGTCACCCTCTCCAGCCACCCACAGCCCCGCTCCTGTGTTTCCACAGCTGCAAGGATGGAAGCAAAGGGCTTTGCCTGCAGAAGCTGGAGCAGTGTCCTCCTGTACCCCCTTAGGCTGGAGGGGGCCCGTTGCCAAATTCTCCTGGCAGCCTGACAGCCCCTCGCCCTGCCTCAATGCCCTCTCGCCTCTCTGGATCCCAACCCTGTCCCTTGGGCTACCCAGCCTGGCTGCGTGGGGGGCCCAGCCATGGCTGTGCTTGGAGCTCCTCACACACAGCCCTTCTTGCAGGCTCTGAAGCAACAAATAGATGCAAGTCGCAACAAATCACCGGGCTTCCAGTGCCAGGGTTACAAGCCATGCAACCCAGAGTGAGCCTTTCCCCTAAACATGCACCCCCACACACCCCTGTCCACTCTTTCCCCCTTCAGAAGGCTGCAGAAGAGACTGCAGCTGTCCCCCAGCACTGGAGGGGGGGGATGCTCTCCTGCCATCTGCCAGCTTGCCATGCACCCTGTGACTAGCAAAACTCCTTATCCAGGGAGGGAAACTGCAGCCAGCCCTGTCCAAGCCTCCTTCTTGCATGCCCCGGTACCCATATTCTGGAGCACACAGCACCAGGTGGGTTTCCCCTCTCCTGAGGGACCATTGCGCGTAGGGTACAGCGGCACGGCCAGGAGGGTCGGCAGCGGATGGGTTCACGCCATGCAGCCACTCTGCCCGGCATGCAGCCTCCTCCGGGGACGTTACCTCTTCCACCGGCTGGTGAGGCGGCTTTCTCTTTCGCTTTAAACTACCCCAAGTGTTTCCTAAAAGCCCCTGGCAACGCTTCCAAAAGGTTTTACAGCTTGAGGGTTTAGCGGCAGGGAGCTGAGCGGGGGGAGAGAGAGAAAGACACAGAGAGAGTTCAGGGCAGAGTGGGCAAGGAGCCGAAGCAGGAGAGCGCAGGCAAGGGCGGGTGGCATAAGCTGGTCCTCAGTCCTTGGGCATCACTCGGCACTGGTACAGGCAAAGGTCCCTCTCCTGAGATTGACACAGCCCCAACAGTTGGCTTGGGAATGGCCCAGGACAGGTCCCAGCACGGGAGCTGCTCCGAAGCCCTCAAAGCCTCCCGGTCTGCGTGGGGGCCCAGCTGCCCTGGCTGCACGGTGGTGGTCAGCCCTGGGACAGGCGCCGAGTGCTCCCCCGTGGTTCTGCCGAAGGCGCCTACCCTTCCCCACGTACCGTCCGCAGCGCCTCCTCTCCTGGGCGCTCCCTGCCAGCCACTGGCTGCGTCTTCTTCTTCTCCCCCTTCTTGCCAATGCTGAGGATGAGGTTGACCGTCCCCCCCAGCCCGCTGGGGCCCCGTGGTGGCAGCAGCAGCGTGGAGGTCTCAGCGGGATCCCAGGTGACAGCCTCCTCAGAAGGTCCCACACTGCGGGGTGTTGAGCTGCTGGGCTCCCCCCAGCTCTGCTCCACTCCCAGTGGGGCACCTGAGAGAGGTGATGGTGGCGGGGAGATGGCCGCTGTCTCTGGGAGCTGTGGCTCTGATCTTTGCACGGGCTCCAGGAGGGAGCAGGGTGTGAACTGCACCGGGCTGTGGATACTCTCCAGCTGGGGCAGAGCACATGGGGAATGGTGCTCCTGCGGAGTGAGGCAAGAGAGGGACCATGGAGAAAGTGCTGCGGGGGCTCGACACTTTCTCAGAACAATCTTCCCTTTGCCCTGCCTGAACCCCAGAGAGTCCCAGAGGTATTGGCACACATCCCTCCCCTACTTCTGCACCACCCACACCACCCAGTGCCTCTGCTACCCTCAGCCTTGTGGCCGGTGCTGCTCCCCGACAGTCTCAACACGGCTGGCTACTCACTTGGCTGGTGTGGGGTGTGTCCAAGGGGCTCTCTGGGTCCCTTCTATCCTCCTGCTTGCTTCCTGTGTCCCGCTGGTGCCTCTGTGCTCTCCAGCGCACCAGCACCCAGCCCAGCATGCTCTGCAGCTCTTCCAAGCGCTCCTTTATCTGAGGGGAGGAGAGATGCTGGGCAGCCTGCAAGGACCCCTGGCCCAGGGACACTGGCCCTACCAGGACACCTCACTACAGAGCAGTTTGGGAGGCTTTTGGGGATGGGATACAATCAGTCAGTCACATCACCTCAGGTCTCAGCATCCATCGCTGCGTGAAACCCCTTCCTGCCCCGAGCAGCCCCAGGGGTGCATGGACAGCCCCGTACCACTCACTCTGGCTCTGCACCCACACCTTGCTCTCTCCTTCCGGGACTGTCCCCGGAGGATTTGGGGAGGTGCTGAGGGTTTCCCCGATCCCATTTTCCCCCTCCTTACTGTTGTGCTCAGGTAGTGCTCCTCAGACACCAGCTGCTGCCCCGTCGCCGCCAGCGCCTCAAACTCCTTGAGCTTCCCTTCAATCCTCCTCTCCAGCTCCTCACATGAAGTCTCTGGGAGGCCATGACCACTTGGACTTTCAGAGAAGATCTGAGCCCGTGTATCCTCTGTCCAGGAGCTGTGGGCATGTGGAAGATGTGCTGAGGGATGACCCAGCCCCTCCTCAGCCCTGCGGGCCACAGAGAAGCCGTTCCTGTGCTGAGGGATGGCTGGAAGCAGGTCACTGGGGTAGTGGCAAGCCTGGTGCAGCAGGGGAGGGTGCCGTGGGGCTGCCCCACAGCAGGCAGCACTGGCACAGCGCTGGCACAGCCCTTCTTTCCAGGCTCCCCATGATCTCGCCTGGCTGCAGCTCCACGTACTCACCAGCAGCCCGTGCTCCAGCAATGCCATGCTCTCACCAGTTTCCCCCCAGCCACTGCACAGGCAGCCTCGATGGCTCAAACACCACTTACATCATGGCCAAGTAATCCTTGAAGAAGTGCCGCAGCCGGCCAGCTTGTTGCACACGGGCCCGGGTCTCCCGCAACAGCTCCTGCAGCCCTGCCCAGGCTTGCAGCGTCCCCTGCACCTCCCGGCTCACGGAGCACAGCCGAGCGGGGCACAGCTCTCGCAAGCGGGCAGCCGTCCTCTCCAGCTCCTCCAGCTGCCCCTGCAGGGTTTCTGACACCACATGCTGAAGATCACAAGGCAGAAAAGGTTCAGGATGCATCCAAGCCCTGAACCCACCCTGGATTCTCCTGCATTCTGGGCTGCAGGGGTGGAGGGCAGGCAGAGCAGAGGGCTGCCCGCTTATCCTGCTCTGCTCGTGTGAGTCACCACCCAACCAGCGGGAAGACAAGTGAGGTGCTGGCAGCCAGGCGCTGGCACACGGGAGCTGATGCAAGCTCTCTCCGCTTGCCTGGCCCGTGCTGGCAGAGGGGAGAAGAGCGGAGCGGGGCAGGGCTCAGCTCTGCTGGAAAATTCCAGCCCAGCCTGCCATAGGGTGCCAAGGCTTACGACATCTGGGCCTCTGGGGGCCAGCACCTCCCGGGGATGGCCCCAGCCAGCCGGGACACCACCCTGCTACGGGCATGGCTAGCCACAGTGGCACAGCTGGCCGCAGTGCTCCCCGGGTCTCACCTCCATCTCCTGCTGCCGACTCAGCAGGTCCTGCAGCCCCTGGAGGTCCTTCTCACTCTTCACAGCAGCAAAGTCTCTCTCTGCTTGGGCAGTGTCACGAGCCAGAGCCTCAGCTCTGCATCGAAGGGTCTCCAGGCACGGGGACACCTCTGCCACCTGGATGGGCCAGGAGGGAATTGACATTAGTCCCGGTGTGGGATTTTCTGTGCCGTCACTCTCTTTGTGGCTTCAGCCCACCACAGCCTGGGGGCACCTTGCCATGCACCTGCAAAAGGGCAGGGAGCAGCAGCCACAGGAAGGACAGGGATACCAGCTTTGCACAGAGCAGTCCCCATGTATCCTGATGCCCTTGTGTCCCACTGGGAGCAGCCGAGGTGCATACCCCATTCCAGCTAGCTGGCACGTCCAGCTACAGGTGACCCACCCGGCTCTGTATCCCCAGACCCTCCTGACTCCAGCCCCTACCAGGTGCTCCAGGTTCTCCGTCTCTGCCACCACCTCCATGACCCGCTCCCGTTCCTTCGCTGCGTCGTTCAGCATCTCCACGGCCTCCTGCAGCTCTCCTAAGGGGCAGCTCATGTCCTTGCTGCTTGGTGGCTGCCCAGCCTGGGCTGAGAGCAGGGGAAAAGACCCCTGCGAGCTGCAACGCCCACTCCCTGGCTGAAGCCAACAGAAACACCAGGCATGAGGGAGATAGGGACTGGACCTCCAGGCAGCTGGGGCTGGAGAGAGGCACCCATGGGGTTCCCCTGCCAGCCACAGAGCAACGCTTAGGTCAGTCCCAGGTGCCGGGTGATCCCAGGGACCCCTGACTCCACTGCTCACCGCTGCAGGTCCCTGCTGGCTTCGGGCCTCCTCCTCTTGCAGGTCCTGCAGGAACTCAGACAGCACCAGGGAGTCCCGCAGGTCTGCCGCCCGGTGCCGCAGGGCTGCCTGCACTCGTGCCAACCTGCGGGGACAAGCACCCATCACCCGTGCCGGCAGCCTCCTGCATCTTCTTGCCTCCTCCTGCCTCCTCAGGTGCCTCCTAACACCTCCTCAGGGCCAGCACCCTCCTCCCTGCACACCTCAAGAACCAGAAAGGAGAAACCCTTCCCCGGGACTCACTTCTCCTCCACCATCTCCACCTTCCTCTGCATCTTCCTCGCCCCCTCGCGCTCGATGGGCGTCTCTCCTGCTGCTGCCTCCTCCCGCAGCGCCTGGAGCTTGAGGCCACACAGCAGGAGCTGCCTCTCGAGCTGGTCCGTCTCCTCCAGGTCCTGACGCAGCTCTGCGGGGCTTCTCATGGTGGCTGGCTCCGAGAGTGACCCAGCCACGGTTTGCAGCCACCGCTCAGCCTGGTCCAGCTCCCCCACCAGCCTCAGTGCCTGCAGGGAGAGTGCGAAGCCCATCATCCTGTCTCTGAGCCACCCAAAGGAGGCAGAAGCCATGCTGCCACCCCACTGCACTGGCAATTTGGGCAGCATGGTCGGAGCAGCGCCTGGGCTGTGAGGCCAGCTGAGGATATCCGTGACAAAATTGCAGCTCCTGACCCTGCAGGTACCTGCCTCTCTTGAAGATCCCCAGCAAGCTGCTGTGCCCCTGTGCCCACCCTAGCCCTGCCTCCACGTACCTTATCGATTTCCCGCAGCACGGCGCCGTTCTCCTGGTGCTTCCTCTGCAGGTCCTCCCACAGCTCCCCCAGCTCCTGCAGCATGGCCTCTACCTGGGGACTCCCCGGCGGCCCCCCTGGTGCTGGCCCCTCCTGGGAGACAAGGAGGGTGCTTAGGACAAGCCCTGCCTGGTGACCCCAACCCCCAACCCCACACCGGAGGGGGCTCACCAGGAGTACAGCCCTGGTGCTGGAGCTGGGGTCCAGGGGCTCCTGCTGCATCCGGGCTGCCGGCGGACTTTCCACGTTCCTCACTGGACATGGAGGGGCTCCAGGACACGCAGTCTCCTTGTGTGGGGACACAGCCTGCTGAGGAGCAGGGAGATGTGGTACGTTAGTGCCCAGCCCAGGGACGGGTGTGAGCGCACAACGTGCATGCCCACGAACAGCAGGAGAGGGCAGGGGAAAGGGTGCCCCTCAACATGGCTCCCCTGGCCAGGCTGGGAGCAAAGGGAGCTCTGGAGAAGACATTACTGTGTTCACTGCCTGACAGACGTCCTGCACCTTGGCCTCTGGTTGCCACGACCCCCACTCAGCCTCTGCCTCTCTCCTCCTCCTGCAGAGAGGGCACAGTCAGAACTGCAAGGAGGAATCCCATCCACGTCCCTTCCAACTCCATCCCCCTCCCCGCAGCCACCTCCATGAGCCGGTACCTTTTGCTGTCCCCAGCATGAGGGGACTGCCCTGTCACAGCGGAGCCAGGGCTGCTGTCCTCCCCTATCCGCTGCTCCACCATCTTCCCCAGCACGTCCTTCGGCACCTACGGCACAAAGGCTCCTATTCCTCCTCTGCCAGCCCAAAGCGTGCATCGCTTTGCCCTAGGCTTGGCTCTTACCACCTCCCAAAACCAGTGGGGCCAAGTCACAGGCTTCTGCTTTGCCCCAGCTCCCCAACCCCTTTCTGACAAGCTCCCCCATCGTCCCGAGGCAGAGGCGCTGGAGATGCCCAGAGGAAGGCAGTGCTCACCACGTTCCCAGGGCCTCTCATCCATTTGTCTCTTGCTTCCTTCCCCACGGCCCCACGGCTGCTGTCATCTCCTCGGAGCTCCACACTTGAAGCTGCAGCTTTGCCCACTGGTGAACTACTTGCCAGCGCTGGAGCCTTCTCCGTCCTGGGAAAGGGTGTAAGGGAGGCCCAGGGGTGCAGAAAGTGGAGAAAAGAAAAACCTTAAGTGGAGATGGTGCCCCAGAGAGGCTACCGGGGGCTCGTCCAGGTCTTTCATAGAATCACAGAATCACGGATTGGTTTGGGTTGGAAGGGACCTTAAAAATCATCTAGTTCCAACCCCCCCGCCATGGGCAGGGACACACCTTCCACTAGACCAGGTTGCTCAGAGCCTCATCCAACCTGGCCTTGAA
>WEIS01020507.1:1159-25084 GCA_013389965.1 Todus mexicanus | reverse complement strand
AGTTATTTGTTGTTTAATAATACGCTTGCCTTGAGTTCTCTTTTCGGTTTTTGTAGGTCACAGAAAACTTTCTCTTTTTTAATCTGTCTGTATATAGAAAAGAAAACCCACAGAGAGAAAGTGAAAGGAGTTATTCTCAAATGTAGGTATTTTCTCTTATCTCTTGTGATCACGGCAAATCTCAACAGTCATTTGTAATATAATAACATACTGTTCATTTTTAGTCAGCAGTATGATTCCAAAATTAATGGTGACCCTTCAGATTTCAATTTTCTGTGGGTTATCCAGGTTCTTAACTGAACCACAGAATGTGAAGCTAGCCTTTAATACCTATTCTCTAATACAGAATACTAGTGAGTAAAAGAAATGTGTACACATAATAATGGAAGAGTGACTGTGGAGTGAAATAGTGCGTCTAATATTTTTCATAACTCTGTTTTGATATAAAGTATATTTTTTCCACAGTATATTGTAGCTAAAGTATCTGTAATTTGGACAGAAATAGCTGAGGGCCCAGAATGTGTCTAAGAAGCACCTCATAAAATAACTGTGAGAAAACTGGCCGTGATGTCTGCAGATGAGTGACCAGAAGACTCATGACCAGGCTATTTTGGGCTCTCTGGCATGTTGCGTTTGGGAAGGATTTGAGTTCTGCCATAACTGGGCAGGAAGGGAGATTAAATGCTGTCTATTGTAACACTGTGTTATTATATATTGATATTGAAACAAGTGATGTTGATTGCATAAGGATTTCTCAAAAGACTTTTGGGGTTGAACACCCCTGAGTAGCCAGGGGCATACAGAAGGTGCAGGACCTAAGGCACTAGGCTTAGCATTGCCATTTGGCTGGCATTAGGCATCTGCAGCACTGTTTTGCTTTTCTGCAGCTAGTTGTCTTGGTCCCAGTCCTGTCTGTACTCTGTAAAAAGAGCAGGATGCTGGATTGCACAGTATGGACCAGCTACCTAGAAGGCAGATTTTGAGATGCGTGGCCTTTAAAATATTTTAGATCTTGCCGCTTCTAGCTTCTTAAGAATCTGTATCTGTTTGGCAACAGCAATTTAAGAATATATGTCACTTAAACTTTTTAACAGTTTTAACTTTGGATTTCTACCTCAAAAAACCAGGAATGGCTTTGATGGCATAGAGGGAGATGAGTTCCAGCAGCTCTTGTTCTGATTCATATCTCCAGTCTGTAAGAATATGAAAACCTTTGCATTATTTGAATTATTTTTAGAGACTTCAGTTATATTACAAACTTCTTTAATTTTTAGCTGATTATTCTAATATAGTTGGTAGTTTGGTTGTTGTAAATGGGTATTATTTTTCTGCTGAACTCTTCAACTTATTTAGACTTTATGTATTTTAGACTTTTGTGGAAGACTGCTCATTGTTCATTATGCTATATTTTAAATAAAGGAGCTTCATAAATGGTAGATCTTTTAATTGTTTTACTTGAGGGTTGTATGTGTGGGGTTTTTTTAAATAATCTGGTGCTTGAAAGGGAAAAAAAAAGAAAAAAGAAAAAAGATAAAAGAAAAAGTAATTACGATTTTCTTCTTTGGGTGCAGTTTATTTTTCTTGCCTTTTATTTTGGTAGTAGGAGACCTCAGGGGAAAAAAAGGACTCACCCTGCACATGCAGTTTTAAAAATATTTGGAGATAATCTCTTCCTGTGGCTCTTTTTGTTGTTGGTTATTTAATCAGATATTGGTAATGATATAGACACTAAATGGATGGAAGTTTCAGACTTTTTCAGTTGAATTTTGAAATCCTTCTTAAATAACCTTGTGCTTAGCTTTCTGTAAACCTCTATACTCAACAGAACAGTGAAATGTATTCATATGTAGATAACATGCCACGTTTTTGTGTCTGACTTTGTTAGGTTTCTGAAAATGCCCTTTAGCTTTTCTATTGTTCAGTTGATTAGCAAAGTTTAATAGAGGTTTATGTCAGAGAAGTCTGAATGCTCTTAGTCTTGTCCTTTGTAGAGTTTTCAATGCTTTGCAGATCAGAAATTAATCACTGAATAGAAAAGCGAGACTTTTAATATTATAATATCCTAGTCAAAATAGTATGCATATTATGCAGCAAAATAGGTTTAGCTTTAGTTTATGTATTTGCAATAGAAGTCTGTTGGAGGAAATGTTTTGCTTAGCTACCCAAGGATACGCGAGTCTTTCTTGCTCTTAAGATACTTCGTACTGATACTAGTGTCCCAGGATCACTAGCTTATATATATATTATATTAGGTAATAATAGAGTTTGAATTTCAGTTACTTACTGTATTTTACATCTTTTATTAATTCTCAGGCTTTGACATTTTCATTCTTGTGTTCTGATTCCACAATGATAAAATGAAGTTTATAATTTTTCTCTATCTAACGAGTAGAGGAAAGGGACTACATTAGTCTACATGGTGCTCTGAAATAGGTGAGAAAGAAGCAATCACCTCTTGCTTTTCATTTTCTGACAGCAATTTTGTTGGTAAATAGGAGAAAATTATGATAATGAAGAATATCCTTTAAGCCTTAGTTATCCAAGTAGCAGGGGAATGGGGCTGTTACTAATCTCATATGATGCTCTAGCCGTTAAAGTATAAAAAAATAGCATAAATGTAGGCAGGTAAATTAAGCAGTTACTTTGCTATCAGTATCACAAAAAATTTTTAATAGGACGGTATAAACTGGTACTATCTTCTTTCCCATTGAGATCTCAGTGTGAGACTGACTGAGCACATCATAAAGTCTGTTCAACCTATCTCTGAATGTATTGTAGTTCTGGAAGCTTGGGCTCTTTACCTGTTATCGCCATCTGTGATTTACTTTTGCTCTTTTCTTGGCTCTGATGCTTTGTTGTAAATAAACATCCCAGTGAGTTGAAGGTCTGCTAAGTTCATTGTCTGTCTTTTTTTCTTCATTCATGTTGCAAGTATAGTGGCATAAAATGCACCTAAAGGGGATATTACATTACCTAAAAAGATAACCTGACAGCACACAAACATTGGAGAAAGACAGAAGTTGAGGCTACTGTCCTTTCTGATTTAGTAAATCAAAATCTCTGCTATTCTGCCTTTTTTATTTCTGTTCAGCTTTCGGAGAAGAGAGACCACCACATATTTGGTCTGAATTTGTTGAAGTTGTAATCCATAAAGTGAACTTCACTTTCCAGGTGCACTGATTTTATTAGGAAATCTCCACAGCTGATAATACTTTTCCAGGTTGTTAAAATACTGGCTAATGGAATTTTAGGTAGTCATTTCTACTTTGCCTTCTAATTGACTAATCTTTAAGATTTAGTAGTTTTAAGAGGGAGACAGACATAGAGTGAAACTTTCCACATCAATTCAGATGGCTTTTAAAAGTCTCTTTTTGGTTTGGTTTGTTTTTTTTTCCTGATTAGCCAGCAACATGGTATAATTATACCTATTGCTAACAAGAGCTCTGTAGGACAAACTCAGCAGCATTTAAAAGATTCTCTGATGATTCGCTACAATTTCACTTTCCCAGCAGTGAGTTTTCATAAGCCCCCAAAAGATTAGTGGAAAATACGCATATCAATTGAGATTCATCATACTTTTCCTTCTCTTGTTTTATCCCTGTTGTGTCTGCTTTTTCACTCGCATGCTCTAATACAAGCACTTTTCTATGTATCTGTCACCATTGCATGTAGAGAAAGGTCAGTAAAGCCTGTTAGTTGCTGAATTACATTTTCATTCTCAAAGTCGTCTGATTATACATTTCAGTTAAAACTGTCAAGCTACCTTTAACACTTTTGAAATTTCTAGCCTTTTAACCACCTTTGGCTTCCCTACAAAGTAGCTGTTAGCTACACGGCTAGGTTTTGGTCTTTTCCCCTTTACATTAAGGACTCTTGAATCATCCAAAGACTGTGGCATGAGAGGAAAAATAAGGAACTGTATTTGGTTTGCTTAGCAAGGTTTTGGTAGCAGAGGGGCTATAGGGATTGCTTCTGTGAGAAGCTGCTTGAAGTTTCCCCTATTTCCAATAGAGCCAATGCCTACCTGCTCCAAGATGCACCTCGGGTTGGCCAAGACCAAGCCCATCAGTGACAGTGGTAACGCCTCTGTGATAACTTACTTAAGCAATGGGGGAAAAACTGGACAACAGCAACTGCAGCTGAAGAGAGGAGTTAGAATATGTGAGGGACTACTCTGGCTCAGACATAAAGGTCACTGAAGAAGGAGGGAAAGGATGTGATCCAGGCACCAGAGCAGAGATTCCCATGCAGTCCGTTGTGAAGACCGTGGTGAGGCAGGCTGTCCTCAGCAGCCCGTAGGGGTTAACAGTGAAGCAGCTATCCACCTGCAGCCTGTGGAGGACACCGCATCAGAATAGGTGCATGCATGAAAGAGGCTGTGACCCTGAGGGAATCCCACCTGGAGCAGGCTTCTGGCAGGACCTTTGGAGAGAGGAACCCACACTGGAGCAGGTTTGCTGGCAGGACTTGTAACCCTGAGGAAGGGACCCACACTGCAGTAGTATGTAGTCCATGACAGTGATTGCAGAGTGATCTCTCCTTGTTATCTCAACCAATGAACCTTTCATTATTTTTTTCTCTCCCCTGTCCTGCTGAGGAGGGGAGTTAAAAAGAGGCATTGGCGGGCACCTGGCATCCAGCCAGGGTGAACAAAGATCTTCCCTCTGTTCTAGGTGAGGGTCTGACCTAACTGTGGGCAGTGAGGCAAGTTCGTAATTTCCCATTGCAGCTCAGCTGCAGATTTGAAATGTCTCCTCAGGGGCACTACAAACAGAGGATTCCTGTCTCCCATGTGAAAACTCCAAGCACTGAGCTCTCTCAGCTTGAGCTGGGTTGAGTTACTCATCTAACTTTTGTAAACACCTTTGTTTCTCTTGCTGGTTGTGCTTCAAAAGGAATTTGCAACTCTTGTTTATTTGTTGAAAGACAAGACTGAAGTGCTCGTCTTTGTGAGGGAGTTCTCTGCAGTATCTTCTGAGTGGAGGTAAATGGATCCCAGTAGTGGTAAAACAAAAAGAAAAGAAAAAAGTTATGTAGAGAGTGGACAAAAGATTGCTTTTTAAAGCTCTGTGCTTATAGAGGCTTTCTCCCATCCGCTCTGACTCTTGTTTTAATTCACATAGTCTGAGGGCAGACTTTCCCATAAAGCAGGGTGATAGCTTCTACCTGGAGGCAAGGATCAATTTTTCAAACCTTATTCAAAAGAATGCTTGGCACTGTGATACAATTTTTCCACCTTTTAATCTCAGCTTTATTTGAAATCAGATTTAGGGTATATGATCTGAGACATACTTCCTTGGCTGGGAGGCAGCTAAAAATATGGCATTTTATCTAAGTTAATTCCCGCTGCTGCCTTTACCTGTATCATAGAGTAGTTTTACAGTAGACCAAAATGTGTACCTTGCCCTAGTTTAATAGTTTGCCCTATTTCAACTTCTGCAAACTGTGTGAGTATCCTCTTTATTTATAATTTGCATGAACTGTCTATATGTGGGATGCTTCTAGAGGTTCTGAAACTGTTATTTTCCCTTGCTATCAGGTGGCAGCTTTGAAATACTATCTATTTTTCACAGAAAGAGTAGAAAGGGATTTTTAAAAGGAGCAGGCCCTGACAGCTGCGGAATGGCAGTATCTGTGGGTCAGCCTGTGCTAAAATTTGCAGCTGAGGCGGACTGTGCTTCAGAGATAGAGTTGCTCTAACTTCAGTCCATTTGTAATTAGATAAGGAATACTGACAAGAACAGTGAGTTAGTGGCTCCCCTCCAAGGAGAGCTATTGACTGAACATTAGGTTTTGCATGAGATGGTGATGCAGTCGATAAAAGTATCAGGCCTTGTTTGGAGTAACACCACCGATTGCTCTCTAATTTGCCGTCTGGAAGTGAGCCACAGACATTTCAGCTTTGTGTTTAGTGTTGATGAGATCTACAGTGAACATTTAATCTTATGTTTACTAGCAAACCACTTGTAACAAGGATGCAGCACTACAAAAGGGTAACTCTCTGGTGACTTTCCAGCAGTAAAGCTTTGTTTTAGCTGTAATCCAGTTCAAAGCCACAACTTGATAAGGATTGTTCATTTTGTAAGCTGTACCTCAAGGCAATTTGTTAAACCTTTGATGCATATTTTTGTTGTGTAAGGTATATGTGATGTTTACCTTATTACTAAAACACGGTATTCATTTTCCACATTACAGCAAAGTCTCAGTTCTTCAAAGTGCTCTAGGTGGAAAGGGACACTTATTCACCTGTATTGTCTCACTGCTGGGAGTTCACGTGGCTACGGTTGCTTGCCAATGGCAAGCAGTTTGAAAGACAAGAGCTCTTCTGCCAGCCTCCTCTTCCTTGTTTTGACAGATTTGCTATTAGAAGCGCTTCACCAATGCCATTAGATTTTTTAATTCATTCATGCAGAGATTGAAGTTAAGGAAATACGTTTGTGTGTGTGTCTATAAAGTTACTGAGCATGTACATGGTGATACGTGGTTTGCCTTGTATTGGGACTACAGGCTAACAACAGTTAGCTAAAATACAGTTTCAAGTGTAGGCCAGAAAATGTGAAAGAAAAAAACAATACAAGAGAGATGGGAGAACTGTAGGTCTGAACTGATTTTTCAAAAATCTTTCAGAAATGCATTTGTGTCACTTCACTGTAATTCTATTTCCAGGAGTTTGGTTCATTCAAGTGCCTAAATGAGAAATCTCATCTTATTCTGTGGCCACGGGAACTAAATGCATAGAAGAGATTTGGTATTAAAATAGGGTATCTTAGGAGATATAAAGATTTTAACTTTTTGGCTTTTCATGCATCACACCAGTATTTTTTACCTATGAAGTGGTGATTTGGATCCTCTGTGCAATGAAATATCCAAACCATAAGTAATTACAGTAGGAAGGAGTGATAGCACAGACAAAGCAGAGGTCCCCAAATCATCACGAACCTTAACTGTGGTTTAAATGTTTCAGAAGAGGTCAAGTGGCACCCATTCAGGAGCCTTACCAGTTTCATTATATTTGACCAGTCTCCCTAAAGATGTCCTCCCTTTTAGGATTAGGCATGTCAGGAGCTGCTTCTTCCCATATTGCAAGTGCTGTTGCATGAGATTGAATCAAGTTTCTACTTTTATTCCATGGGAAAGCTGAAGAATCTGTGTACAACCTATGAGTTTCGATTAATTTGACAGATACATTAGCACTGTAGGACTTGGTCAGGCTTCTTTGTGGGTGTATGTCTAGCACTGGTGACAATGGTTATCGGGGTTTTCACTTCAGAACTGGTGTATTGGAGTGAAACCTGCTTGAGGCAATCAATTAGATGAAGTTCAGGAAAACAATCTATGTAGGAAGATTCAATATGATAAAAAGTTTTAAAAGGCAGACTACACTGTTAGAAAAGAGACTGATGGAGTTTTGTCAGGAGTCCTTCAAGTTCAGGTATTCTGCATAGGTTTGCTTCACACTAAAAGTGCTGACAAATGATAACAAAAATAGGTCTTGCAACTTGTATTACTTGCATCCAAACTAGTCCGTAAAATTTATTGGAAGGCTTGGGTACACTTGTATGCAGAATTCAAATTCTGGGTACAGTCTTAGAGCCTTACGAACTCCTTTTTCATGTGTTATTGCTGACCTTTTCAGAAAAAAAGGAAAATGAATTATTATTTTGAAAAATCCAAATATTAATGACATATGACTGGATTTAGAGATGAGAATAATATCAAGTTTTGATCACTTTTGTGACAGAAATTTCTGTCACTATTGCAGCAATGTGGTAGAAGGTTGGCCCAGATTTGCAGTTGGACTTCAGGCTTAAGGAAAACCTTTGTGTTTGATACTGCTTTAGCTAAAGGCAATCTGGATTTGAAAGCATTTGTAACATTATAAAGCCATTCTGGGGGTTCTGTTCGGGCTTAAATTACCCTATCCACTCAGGGAGGTCATTCATGAGATCAGTTTTCTCAGCCCTCTTGTAAGACTGCCAATAGCCTCTGTCTACCTTCAAGAATACTCAAGCCCTTTCAGCATGGGAAACAGTCATCCTCTGTCAAGTTCATTGGCATAACTTCATAATGACTATTACTGTATTTATCTAAAACTTGCGAAAAACATTTGTGTAGCATGAGCTTTTGGGTTATAATTTTTACATATGCCAAAGTGATTCAGACATGGTGACAGTCATGTTTCATGAAGCATGATGTTTATTTTCGTGTTTTGGGTGAATTGTGATTAACACAGGCTCTTCAGAGTTACTTGGAAGAGATGTGTAAACTGGGAGAGGCTCCCAGAAGCTCTGGGTAGCTCAGAATATAAAGAGCAAAATGTCAATTTCAAAGTAAAAGGCTGATTTAGGTTGTAAGCCTAAGAACACTCATCAGAGGTGGAGAATGGAAAAGGACAGATTTTAAAGTCCAGAAACCTGAGGAAAAGAAGTCTTGAACTATTCTGGGTACACTGATGTAAGAAAAGGAATATTTCATGGGAACAAGAAAGACAACTAATTAAAGAAAATATATGCCAGTCTTATTTTTTCTGCTACTGGGCATATTCATGTGAAGGCAAAGCCAATAGTTTTCTATAAATTATCTGTCTCTCTATGTGTCCATTTGCATACCCTATTATAAGCTATAGCCTGGCACTTACAAAGCCCAACCAGAGATGGGATTTCTGGGAGAAAGTGCATTTAATTTTACCATTTCCTGTAGAGGCTTATCTAAGTTTGGATACATCACTAGTGTTCTGGTAGCTCGGTGGGTGGGTTGTATAAGTTTATTTCTGTTGATAGCTATCTCTAATTAAGAGTGGGCCTATGCACAGCGATACACCAGAGAAGCTGTGGACTGAAATAGCACTGCCATGCTGCTGGTGAGATTAACCATGATACTGTTCTCCATTTTGCTGGAGGTAATGTTTTCCTCAAAACAGAATATCCTGAAGCTAGTGTGGGGNTGAATTTAGTGGCAGGCTTCTAGACTAAGACTGCTGGAATGAATGATAGTATGACAGTGTATGTGAAGAGGTACGACACCACGTAGGGAGATGGAGAGCCTGCCCAAGCTGAATTTTCTCATGAGTAAATGATACATAAAGTTGTATTCATAAGCCTCTGTCTGTGGTCTGAGGGAGAGTAAGGGAATGTTTGCTGTAGTAAGCTCTTGAGAAGATTGGCAATGTCACCTGCTAAAGTGCTGCTGAGGGTGGGCAGGGATGACTGGTCTTTGTTAACCTTTTCAGGCCACTGTAAACGTGAGTGATGTGTGATGGACCACTGTATTTTCTTCCAGCTCAAAAGTCACAGACTAAAGCATCAGTTTAGATGAAGATATTTCTTCTAGCTTGCTGTACTTTGCTGCTGTAAGATTCTTCATTTTATCAAATGGGTCATTTTTGTGTACTTTATGGCATTTGATGCTTGTAGTAAGACTTAATTGAATGAGTACTCATTAATTACAAGTACAGTTGCTCAACTGTATCTTGGTAGGGTGTATAGGGAAAGAGAAGAGTTGGAGTACTGTAGGAAACCTTCATATTTTTCTCATAATGGATTGCAGCTCAGCTTTTGTCACAAACATTTTAAATTTTGTGTCCTTACACTGATTCTGACATTTTCTGCTTTTGCTGGCTTACATTTCTTTATTTTTAATGCTTTTCTTCAGTGACTGAAGGAAATTGTGTGTGCTTTTACATTGAAAGTTGGTGTCCTCACCACATTGCCATAGTGTGCTCTGGCTAGTATCCTGCTTTTTTTCTGAAAGAAAGTTCAACTGTGTTTCACATTTAAGTTGTATGCTTGTTTGTCTTACATATACTTATCATATACTTATATATACTTACATATATTTATCAAGGTGTTCACACCAAATAAAACCTGATGTAATCAGTGAATAATGATATATACCAGGGAAGACATGTATAACTAGACAGTTTTATTATTAAAGCATATACTCTTTCTTTTACATTTTTCACAACATTTATGTCATGAAATACTCTTACTAGTCACTAAAATTCACTTGCCACTGACATAGACCTGACTTCAAAGTAAAAGTTAACTCTGTAATAGCACCTGTACTGGAAGTAAATATATGTACTTAAAATATTGATCCTGGGGGAGATTATTTAGGTAGGCAGAATGTAATTAGGTAAATCGGAATTTGATCTGGATCCTGAGAATAAATATTGTAAGATATTAAACAACAAGAGGACGTTATAAGAGGACTCAGGGCTCCTAGAAACACGGTGTTGCCTCACAGCAACCCTAATATGTATATTGAATACCACATTATCTCCGATTTAGCCTTTTTTTGAAGTTCATTGTGCAAAGAAATCCTCTGTTTTTAACAGGCTTTGGATCTGTCCCTGGGAGGAAATTGTGTGAGATTTGAATCATCAAACCACTTCCTGGTACACCTGTGTTTTTCTTGGAGGACTCCCATCCAGACAGGGGAGGCATGGTCTTGCTCAAACCTGTAAGATCTGAGGACATGAAAGCCCAGTGTAGAATGGCTGTAGTGGTAGGAGCTGAACAGAACCAGCCACAAAGCAATGGCTGCACAGTAGAATTTGCTTTGGGAAAACTCATCAGCCCTCCAGAGGTGATGGCCAGGAAGAAAACCACAGCTGAGGAAAGAACTCAGGAGATACTGGGCTGAGTGCAGCTGGTCTCTGGTTAGAGGAAAGGATGCATATTTGTGTTCATGTCCCTTGAGTTGCAAAACTAGAAGCTTGCAGACTGGACTGCATTGACAGTGAAACCAGAGATGCAGGCCTCGCACCTTCCTCCGGTTCCCCTCCCCCCTGTAAATCAATACCTCTGAAGCACCAACAGGATGTTTTGTGGTGTCTTGCATAAATAAAGATGAGTAGGAATAGTTAGCTTCTATAAGTAATTGCAGAGGAAGAAAACTTGCTAAAATTTCCAATTTATATGACATTTGAAAACTCATTACTATGAAGATGCCTTCTCAATAGGAGTCCCTAGCAAAGGTGCTGTCAATTTTCATTGATTCCTTTTTGGCTGTGGCTTTACTCATGATATAAAGAGAACTACTGTTCTACAGGGGTACTTTTTGCAACCATGTGATAGTGAACTGTGTTAAAATCTTTATAAACAACTCTGTGCCCAGAATGCCTATAAGTAATTAGGACCCTGCTTGTTAAGACTGGTGTGAAGAATAATTACTCCAGAGGCATCTATATTACAGGACAACACACCTGCATCTCAAGAGACAATGACATTAATTATCAAGTGTGGTATGTGGGGTTTTTTCACCCTGCATATCTTACATAAGCCTGTTTTGCAACATCTGAAATCAGCAAGCAATTTTACTTTCTTCCAGTGCTTTGTAGGCTGGAAAATGTGAGGATTTAAATTTCCTTAAAGGGCTAAATCCCACTCCCAAAAAAGCAGCCATCAACGTGCACTCTAAAGCTAGTGGACTGTAGAAGCGTGTTTACTGGAGATTAGTTTATTCTTACCCTGTATCCACCTTATAGTATTATTTTGGTGATGAGTTTGCATAATTCATACTAGATGGCATATTTGTTTCAATATCCATCAGATTTTATAGTGTATATTAATTTGAAATATCTTGTCAATAAACACTGAATTGTTGTGTTTTGTTCACCAATGAAGCCTTTTGATATGGAGAGGAGAAAAATGACCTGCATCATCATAATCTTCGCCATGAATGTATTGTGGGAATTTTAATGTTGGTTATGGCACTATATCGTAAAACTGGAAATGTATAGTTGTACATTATTTCTGAGAGTTCTTAATCCTTCCACGAGGCTGCTTTAGTAAATACTGTCACGTATGAGACTGGTAAGAACAGTGCTAGGAGCACATTAACTATTTAAAATCTGTTTGAGAATATAATCTGCAAATGAAGACTTTTACCATTTTGTGCAATGTGAGGTTTTTGTACTTAGGGTGTCGGCTAGATAGTTGGCCTGGAAAAAGTGCACCTATAAGTCCCTGCACTGCAGACACTTGTTGTTATGAAGTGAACCTGCAGAAAGAGTGACTTTGTGTTTACAATTCTAATAGTGTTTTCTTTAATTAACATGTAACTACGTAGTTCAGATAACAAAGCCTCTGATATGGCAAATTTTTTTAGCTGTTGTAAGTGCACAAAGGACTAAAATTGGAACTACATTATAAGTGTATTCTTTTGTATTTTACTGGGAAGAGCAAAAGCCAACTAAAGATGAATCATCAAAGCTGTACCTAATTTTTATTCCTGCCTTGAGTGGGTATTAATAATACGCAGATAGAGCCACTGGTATTGGAAAAATACTTCTGACTTCCCCTGATCATTAATGTGTGATATAGTTTTCTTTTATATGCAAAATGGCATGTTGGAATTATGGAATGTGTTCTGAAACATGCCTTTCTATGAACATTCTCCGCTCCAAAAATGTGAGGCAATATAGTGTTGAAGGTGACATTGCGTCACTAACTTGGTTCACCTGAAAAGAGAAAAGCTGCTCCATGTCATTGTAGTGCTCCATTGCAGAATGAATTCTTACAGGAGTCTGTAAGATTTCATTAAATAAGAGGTTTGTAGAATTTACAGTAATAATAAAGAAGCCTTTAATGAAAAACGATGAATAATGATATCATAGATTGTCAATTACCTTAATGAAGCCGAAGTGAAGATAGTAGTATATTTAGAATACAAGGATTTTGGCTACTAAAATTGTGAGGTAGATTGTTTTTCATAAACTGCAATGAGACACTGTAGATATTTCAAAGACTTTCTAGTAGGAGAAGATACCAGACTATCTAAAGTTAAATAATGCAAATTGCTTCACTCTTGAGGAAGTTTAAAATCATACTTTTAGTGGCTTGAGAACACTAGCTAAAGTAGTATAGCTTTTCACCTTTGTCACAAATTCGTATGTGTCCAAGCTATGTAACCTTCGCTACCCACAAAATTTTTCTTTGACTTCAATTTAAACTGATGCATCTCAATGTGGATCCTCTAGAGGCACAGTTCTCATGTGTAGATTTAGGTTAATTTATGGTTAGTCACTCCTGTCAAATCCAAATAAACTGGTCAAAGTTATCTAAGTGGGTCCACACAAGCTTTTTAACTCTTTAAACTAAGCCTAATGATCACACCTTTGGATACCTCATTAGAAAATGGGAGAAAAAAAATGAAGAAGAAAAAAGTTAAGTTTAGCAGCCTGGATATTCAAGATACCAGATTAGGTAGCTCTGCTGAACATTTCTTGCTCTACACTCTTTAATACTGCTGATTGTTTTGATTATCTTTGATCATAAGAAGTCAGGAATATTTATTTTTAACATTATTATTGTTGTTGCTGTTATTACTATTATTAATCTAGGCAAAATCTTGACCCCACTGAAGTATGTAGAATTTGTTGCCAGTAATTTCAGTGAAGCTTGGATTTCACATCTAGTTGTGTTGGGTCCCTTGCACCTGATGTAACTTAAAACTTCCTTGTTTGGTGCAAAAGATCTTTCACACTTTCTTATCCAGAACACTTAGTCTCCTCAAAAGACAACTTAGCCAAAAATGCCCTTTATTTTCCCCAGGCTGAAGTTGTGCAGATGGAGGCAACCAACTGAAAATGATACAGCTGGCAGCAACCGCAGCTCCAACACTGAGCTGCCAGGCCACCTCCCTTGCCAACGCTGCCACCCTCTTGGGCACTCAGGCATGTGGTCTGGAGCTGCTGCCCTCACAGAATGTGACCTTGTGCTGAGACTCCATGTGTGCTCCCTCTGAGGGGGCTCTTGGTCAGGATGATCAAACCAATGACACTTTGGCCAATGTCCGCATTAAAATCTAAAGCCTTTTGAACAAATATAAACAGATTTAATAGTTCATGAGTGAATAGTGTGTGGGAAGGTCCTCATTTGCTTTGTCCTGGATGTATGCCCTTGCCTGTATGGCAACTTTCTAGTAAAGGGGCTGTTACTCCTTCCCCAAAACGTACTGCGGAAGGAAGTAGGGAGAAAATTGTGAAGTGCCTAATGGGTAGCAGAAAGGCAGCGAGAGAAAAGGCAGGACCACAGGCGGGCAACTGGCATAAGGCCAGGTCTCAGGAGTCATGAACAGCAAAAGGCTGTCTAAAAAGGGTTTGCCCTACTCCTAGCTGTAGAGCTTACTGCAGCTGAAGCCGTCATTGAGCTATGGATTCAGGGCAAACAGAACAAAAATCACNTGATATACTTGTTTATAATAAAATAGCTAAAATTAGTAGTTCAAATATGTTTTCCAAGTAAGCATGACATGTTTTCAAGGACTGGTCATTCCAGGTATTTTGACTGTAAGAATATAGGTTTGAGGTTATAATTGATTTGTCCATTTTGCCAACTGTTCCTCACAATCTTTCCAAAACAGTTTTGTAACAAAATCAGACCATGAAATCCAATACTTGCATAAAGGAGCTCTAAGCTGTTATCTTCCACTTTTTCTAGAGAAGTAGCATAAATATAAAAATTTAGTAATTTAACATGGATACACTTTTATGATAAGCTTAAAATGGAATGAAGTGTCCTAGAAACCCGAGAGGTATGTCATTGTTACAGCTTTGGGAGGTACTTTGTTTCATTTTACAGCAGGTGAAGTTACATGTTAAGGAGTGTGAGTACCCAGCCATACAATGCTTCCCTTAAAGAGCTGTGATTTGTAGTTTACTCAACCAGAAATTTCTTAAGGATGATCATTCTGAAAGCAAAGTACACAAAACCTGACCTACTAGCCTCTTTTCTTTTTTTTCTTTTTTTTCTTTTTTTTTTTTTCCCCCCCTTGTAAGCTTTTATCTCACAATCTGTCTGACGTGGGGCGAAAGAATTCTATCTGCTTCTCAGACAGCCTGTCATAATTTTTGCTCGGAGTGCAACAGTATACACTGTTACGTTTGCTATAGCACACAAGTCCATCCACAAGGGCCACATAGCTGAATAGAAAGAAAAAGCATTATTGCCAGATGTGCTTTGGTCTTTGACCTGCCTGAAACCCATTGGAAGGAATAATGGAAAGAGAGACAGAGAAGACAGTTTTTGCTTTTCCCCAGAAATGGTCATTGCCATTTCCAGCAGTTATACAGACACTGTGCTGCAGGGGTAAATTGAGGCTGGATAGGAAAGAATTGGCAACAAGCAAACAATTTTATTCTGCTACCATTTCTGGAATATCCATCCTCTTGCACAGTATCTGGAAACTGTAAGTTGGATCTGCCCAGAGGTGTATGGATGGTATTTATTGCGAAAAAAGTAGTGTTTCATTCCTCAGATATATTGATCTCTTGGAAAACATAGCTCTTACCATGAATGAGGCCAACTCTTGCTTGCTTCAGAGTAAAGTTAATTATAGAAATGTTTCAGTAACTTTGTGAAGGCTAGTGAAAAACCCCATCAAAACAAAAAAACTCTGAATAAAGATTCCATTTGAAGTTGGAAACTAAGCATGTATTCTTTATAGAGATGCACAACTACAGGGCTTATTCCTTACTTCATAGGTAGATGTGGGTGAGATGAGGCATAAATTCCATTTTTGTGCTTGGAACAAGTGTATGTTAAGTGCAGAGTTACATGCATTAGTTAACCTTCAGCCCTCCTTTCTAGGAAGCAGTGTTCTTTTTTTGTGCATGTCAACTTGACGCCATTCATAACATTGTAACCTTAATAATTAGAATATGTATGAAGAAAAAATACAAGGGAAAAGAACGAATTTGAACAAAAGCAACAATGTGGGACATATCTGGACTCACAGGCCCATGTGCTAAACCAGATAAGGTGATTTTTAAATTATAATTATTTTTATTGTTCTTTGCTTTTAGCACCAGCGAAAAGAGTATCTTTCATCCTTAAAAAAGCATGAGCTTTCTCTTACTGCTCCTCTGATCTCTTAACATCTCTTGTCCTGTTTCTCTGGCCACAATTTGTTTTCAGGTTCCTTGAACAGAACTGATTTGTATGCTCAGATTCTGCCTGTCCTGGTCATCATGCATCTTTTAGTTGGCTGAGGCTGTAGCAGGCTGAGGCACCGCTGGAACAGAGAAGAGATGCTATGTAACTGTCTTTGTGCTTTCCCAGGACTCTTCCATAGTGCTCTTTCACCAGAGCTGGTGTAGTAATGTTAATCAAGGGTGCCCTTTTACATAGAGCTGCTAACCCCTAATACACTGGGAGTTTTACTGGAGTGAAAGAAAACATCACCCAAACTTGTTACCATTTGACCAGGGAATGAGAATGCTGACAAAAGCATTCTTTAACTGGGAAGAAATATGCAAGGTTACAGTGGAATAAATTTAATCAATGTAAATTGTAATAGCCAAAATTGAAAAACAGGTTTTCATCAGAACCACTGTATTTTGCCATAAAGCTAAAATTTGCTTTTCAGATGAAAATGCCCCATTTTCAGCACCGTGCATGATACTTCATATTTTACTATTTAAAGGAAATCTATTGTTTTAATTTTACTGTAAAGTGTACACCGAATGAAGATGCTACTTTTATTCATTTCTGTAGTGCCAGAATTTTTGATCAACAGTACTTGGAAAAATAGAATGAGTGCCAGAAAATGAGAGCCATTGCAATGCAACTTTACCATGTTCATTTATGGGATATAATTTCACACCTTTGGAAGAGGTTCTTGTTGAGGAAGCATATTATTTACTGCTTTCCTTACACACATATGTAACAAGCATAGAAGGCTTATATGATGGAAAGGCATATAAACTACTGTAAAATGGCTCAGCTCATATACCTTAACCCTGACTTGTAAACTGCCATGTTTCACTCCTGGATCTCAACTTTGGCAGAAATTGTATAGTTGGTTCATGATGTGGCTAAATGTCCACTAGGGATTAAGGCAACATCACAAATCTGTTAACTCATGACCTCAGACAGACATGAGCGTTGGCCTCCAGAGATAAAAGGCTAATACACAGTCCCACTACTGCCATCTCCCCATTGTGATCTTGTCCTCAGTAAAATCAAGGATTATCAGTGCTTTGTGTTCTTTAATATTAGATATGTGTGAATACAGAGTAACTACCTGGCAAAGAAAATTAAGAAAATACGGACCAAAAACCTGAAATAGAGAATAGGGAAAATTTATAAAGTTTGGGTTTGGAAACACGTGACTTTTGCATGTTTCTGGGAGTTCTATGTACTCAGATAAACATAGACAATAGTTTCTTTTCCAGTTAACAAACAAAAGGAAGATGCCTGAGCAAACCCCAAAAGTCTCACAAACAGAATTTGATACTAAGCTTTTGAAAACATGTTTTTAAAGAATCTTTGTTTTGATAATAGGAATTACAGTGGATCTTTAAATTTCTTGCAGTGAGATATCAATAAAAATGGCTGGTAAAATGAGATAAACAGAGGCAGTAAAAGTTTGGAATGACATATCCCTTGTTGAAAGATGATGACCCGATGATTCAAAGTACAGCCATGGAAATGACTCACAAATTTGCTTTAAACAGAGATGATGTTAATGACCTTAGCAATTAGTTGAATGAAAAAAATGGGAATTTTCACAGATGACATAAATTTAATCAAGTTAGCAAAGTGTATTCTGTAAGATTTATTTGTGAACAAATTTTATAATATGAAATAAATACTAAATTCAAACAGAAATGGACAGAGGAGAGAAAATTTAAATGATCAATTTCCTTTTTTAGGATATTATTCTGTTTCCTTTTCTGCGAAATAATAATTTTAAAATATTTTAGCTTATATGTTCTATGTGGAACTGATGGCTGCACCAATTTTGAGGATTGTTATTCTTCATTTTAAAATGTGCATTGAGATAAACAAAAATGATGATTTACCAGGACCATTGGATTAGAGATGATATAACGGTTTGTAAGGAATTATATTCTAATCTATAGAATCTACCGAAGCATTTTCATGCAGCACGTGTTTTCCATGGTGCGGAGGTACCACACAAGACTCTTCTTGTATTTGCATGTCAATGTGTGGCTGTCCTGGAAGTGGAGGCCTACAGAGAGCAATTGTTGAAATGAGCCTGATCTGATCCCGGGTCTGATCCCACTGCATTGTGGGGGGATGTTGCTCCTTGTTTGGCATGAGGTAAGGCTGCGATTTAAACCAAAACAATGGGCATGCCTCTCATTTTTGCATTTAGAATGGCTGTCATGGGAAAGACTGCTGTGAATAGTGGAGGAGGTTTAAGGTAGCTATTAAAGATTTTTATGTTGTTAGGTTGAACGAGCTCTTTTGTAATTTAATAATGTTACTAATCTTGCAAGTCGCTTTTTAAAAATAAGCATGATTAGCAATTTGAACCTTAATTTATGATTTAGGAATTCACTATATCTCTCACAGTAGCAGAGAAAATAACTTCATTAAATATGAAGAGATCTTCTTGAAGTATTCAAAACATAATGACTGTGTTTCTAGGGTCTTTAGGACATTTGCCAAACCAAAGCACTTCATCAGATCTGATTGCCGTGGAAAGCAAGATTACAGACATTTCATATTTCATGTGCAGGCTTTTGTATAATTTTTAAACGTACTTTTTTATTAAAATGTCAATTGAAATAATAATTTGTTTTCCTGTCAGGCACTGAAAACTACCTGAATGGATGGCAAATTCCTTACAAGGAAACCTTGCTTGATTTTCCCAAAGCTCTGTGTTCCCTTAAAGTTACAAATTTTCAAAGAAATCCCATATGGTTACACTTACGTTTTTCTTAATGGGGGACAGAGACATCATTTCATTATAAAAATGAGATGAGCCTTGAGAAGTCTTATTAATTGTGTTAACAAGTCCATTTTGTTAATTTTTTGTGTGTGTGTGTCAGAACATTCTCTGAAGATTGTGAAAATAAATCAATGTAGAATGGATAGAGAGGTATCAAGCCTTGACAGGAAAGCATTTAACCACATGACTAAGTCTGGTTTTGTGTACTAGAACATTTCCCATCCACCTCCTGCTTAATTTCAGATCTATGATTTAATCATTTGAAGTTCATCATATGGTTATTCTTCCTAACTGAGTCTCTAGCTGAAGCTCCTGATGTATATATTTTGACAGTGTTTCCTTTCTCTGGTATGCTATGATTCTGAAAATGTGCATGTTTTGCCAGCTCCTCTATGGTTTGTGCCTATGGTGTTCATAAATCTCACCACCCTTTGTATGACAACTGAAAGGGTAACTTTTGAGGCAGCATTTACATGGTGAACAAAGCTTCAACATGCATCTCTATTTTAATGTGAATTATTCTATTGCATACTGTAGACAGCCCTTCATAACATCAGAAGCTGAGAGCAAGATGTTGATAAGGTATGATGCAGATTCCGTTATTTTAATGAGATACTGCTCTTCTGGTATGTAAAATTGACGTGAATATTGATGAACCAGACACAAAATCTACTTGTCCACCTTTCATTAAGTTGATGAAATTGTAATGAGATTTCATTCGCCTGTCAAAAAGTTGCTTCCCTTGGATGAAATAGCGAAGAGAAATTTTGCAGCGCAGTCCAGCGCACAGCCTATTGCCCAGGTTTCCTATCTGAATAAGAAACTTAGTTTTGCGACTGAGACTTTATGTAGGAATATTTTGTAGTTGGAAAGATTAGATGTAGTTTGCTGTACACTGTCTGTAAGATAGGCTATATACATTTCAGACTGTGTTAAACACCGTAAGCATGTTGTGCGCCAGCCTTCTCTCACATCCAAAGCTCATTAAGGCAGGATCGGAGAGCTCGAGCCCGTTCTTTAAGGCAGGGTGGGTGTTGTCCTGATGAGTCAGGGGGCAGCCCACCGCTTGGCAGACCCAGTAGGTGATAAATGTCCAGAGCCCTCCAGACTGACTACACATTTTTCATCATTAATCTGGCCTATTGTGAGCTGGTCACTCACATTGATTCCAACTAGAGGGCATCATCTGCCGTTAAGAGGGTGATGACTCGCTAAAAATGAAGGCCTGAAACTAATCAAATATAGTTAGAGCCTTTGCTGGCAGCTTGCTTGGATTGCTGTAGGGCACTAGTAGGAAAGCGGCAGACGTGGGCAGATCCCTTCAGGCACTGCATGGCTTTGTATAGGAATGTGATGGTTTCCTTTGACAGACTGTCGTGTTATTATAGCTATTAGTGAGTCAAACGCTGTTATGATAAATTCTTCTGTCTCTTTTAGCAATTTTTTTCTTGTTGTCTTGCAACAGAAAAAAAAAAAAAAAAAGCCAAAAGGAGGGGTGAATTTGGAACCATAATGTAACACCCGTCCTGTCAAGTCAAGATCAGGCTAAATGATCATGCTACAAAGAGAAAAGAATTCCCTCTGCAGAGATCTTTGTCTGCTTATTGTAATCATCTGCTTGTCTTTCCTTCTATTTAGCTACTTATTTTTCTGTTTGTCTGAAGGCTTTATTTCTTTTGTTTAAAAGTAACACATATGCCTGGTTTGATGCCTTATTCAGTGCTTGTCTTTGAATAGTTATAGTTTATTTGTATGGAATAAGTCCAGCTGAGAAGCAAAGGCTGAAGATCTATGTATATCATAACCTCAAGTGAAATTACAAATTTTACAAAAAAAAAATACAGAAATTGCAGAGTTAGTGTGTTTGCAGACAACTTATCCCTATTGCAAAGTGTTGAGATTTTCCTCCATGATTTTTCTTCTTCAAGTCACTGAGAATGTCCCTCTTCTAAAAGTTCACGTGACTAGAGGTTCCCCTTGAAGGAATTTAGCACTGCTGGAAAAGAGCCCTTTTCAAGAATGTATCCATTGTTGGCAGCAGGCTTTCCAAGAGTCCACGATGCTCGGGGCCCCCTATGCCTCCTGGGATTGTTTTCTGGGGTTCTTCTACTGAGAGTTCATGTTGGAGAAAGTCAGTATGTTTAATCGGTAGCTCATAAAGCTCCCTCATTGTTAAATGCCTTGCCCTGCGTAAAAGGTTAGTAAATACGTCAGTCGGTGTTATACTTTGTTTTTATTACAAGATGTGCAAATGATGCCGTAGTGACAACTTTTCAGAATGTGAAGCTTTTGCTCTTTTGGAGCATTGATTTAGTCCTCTTGTAAGCAAGTTCAACTTCCAGGTCATGTTTTCTTAGAAAACTGTTTATGCTACAGGAGTAACCACTTTATGTGGGGAAGAATTGCTAAGGGTGCCAGTCTTGACCATTCATTTAGGCATAATGCATTGATGAAGTGGTCTACTAAAGAGGAAAAAAAAAAGAAAAAGAAAAAAACCCAACCAAACAAAAAACCCCGAAACAACAAAAAGCCCTCCCCAAAAAGCACCACAAAACAAAACCCGAGGCTGAATTCTTCAAAAACCGGGACAGCTGTTGATTGGAACTGAGGGGTGAGAGGAAATTCCCTGCTGCAGACTTTCTTAGCCTCAAACAGTCTCATTGAAAGCAAGCTAATTGAGGAGCACCAAAACGGCTTTGTGACTGAAATCAGTGCATGCTGGGTAGAAGCGGTCAGGGAATTTGCTTCACAAATGCCCTACTGCACTAAAGGAAAAACATGAATATAGATGCAGCCTAAGGGTCAGATTTTTGTAAGGATAAGATGGATTTAGATAGCCAGCTTCCACTGAATTTATCTAGGCTGCAAACTTTTTCTACTCACCCATAAATTTCAGTGCCTTTACCTGTGCTGCTGGTGTGGAACTATCTTCACAGATCTAAAGTAGTATAGAATGAAAACGTGAAGGCTTTGCAACAATTATGGGCTTTACCCAGAAAAAGGCAACATACTTCAATTACTTATGGGACCATTCACAACTTTACAAGTAAAAGCACATTCTTCTGTACTTTGATCATTTAGTTTTGTGTCATGGCCATTCAGGGAAGCCCACATTTGAATAAAAAAATAAATAAATACTTGTCTGTTAGATACTAATTTCAGTGACGCATTTTCTTCAGAATCCCTGATGCATTTGTTACGGAAATATTCGTTGTTTGTATAATAGATAGCCTTAGAAACTTTATAAAGAGTTTTCAGTTTTTCCATGATTCTATTTTATTTTCCTCTGTCAAATCCAGCTATTGTTAGTCCAGAACAAAGAATATTCATGTTCTACACTGTTGAGTTTCTTAAACTACTCTCTTAGGTTTTGCCTTTTGTTTATATTGTTCTAGCATTGTAGATGGTTGAGTATTTTTTAACATAGTTTACATCATGGTAGTTTGATTCAGAGAATGTTATTTCTTGTCTATTCAACATCTTTAATAAAGTGAGCTATTTTAATTTCTTCTACCCACAAGTAAATGAATGAAATATTATTACTTTGCTCATACATTCAGAGGCCAAGGAAAGATTTTACAAATAATATCAAAGAGGGGAGAAGTCAGCCAACTGTGAAATTACTGATCTTCTGGATTTTCCCTCTAGTTTTGAATGCATATAGTGAACTGGAATAAATGCATTTTCTGCAGTATGCAGCACTTCTACCTCATAGTAGTCTATAGCAATTTGCTTCTGTTGATTACATGTCCATCTTACTAGAGCAGAAGTAGTGTACTGGACAGTTTATAGCATGTTTTCTAGTGAACCTTCAGGAGAGGTTATACGGGGCAGGAAAGAGGAAAAGCCTTGTTAATGTGTATTTGCCCTTAATGTCCTTAGGAAAACATACTCTGAGGAAAGATTTCCTTTCTAAAGATGGAAATAGCCTTTCTTCATACCATTTTAACACAAATAGACACTACAAAATAACTGATGCATAATAATATTTTTGTCCTTACCGTAGTGCATAACAAAATGAAATGATCTTCTGCTGAGTGTTCAGGAGTACACTGTGTGTATTAAACCTTAATTTCAGTTACTGGTTGGGAAGGAATGAGCTCAGTCATCTAACAAAGTCTGCAGTCCTGCTAGTCAATCAGATAAGCAGAGCTAAGCCTTTTTTAAAGGAGTCAGGTTTTTAGGAAGTTATAAATAAGGGAGCCTCAAGAACAATCTGTCATTATGCTAGTGGACGTTTTTGGCTGCCCTGCATTACATATGCAAAGGGTGATTGACTATGTGTATGATGAAAGGGAAGTTTATCAAAATATCTGTGACCCTGTGACAACAAATACTTCAAGGCTAGTATTAGTGGTAGAGTGGTATGTTTATAATAAAATGGGTGAGATACTGTGCTGTGGTCTCAGTCTAGCATGGCCCTTAATGAAAAAACCAAAACACTTCCCTTAAGAGGAAATTAACGTTTTGTAGGCTGGAAACTGCATTTATTGTATATAGAGACCGCATCGTTTCCGAAGTGGTAAAGTTGCTTTAAAAAGGCCCTATTGTCGCTGGCTAAAAGCGGGTAATGTGCGGGTTNNNAGTGTAATGTGAGGTTTGTTTAGTTTGTTGGTTGATGACTTTTCTGCTGGATTATTTTCGCAATTCTGAGCTCAGCTTCATGATGTCCCCACTGACAAAATTTGGAAAGCCAGGAAACTGCAGCATGGGTGACAGAAGACATTGCTGGGAGATGGTCTAATGGCAACTTTGGAAACTGTCACTGTGGGCAGAGAAAATACAAGGTCAAATGACACTCTGATATACTCAAACTTCAGAGTATCCTCAAATATTTTGCTGGTTTGGAGCCTGTATTGAGTTACTTTTTTTATGTGATGCTGCTTGAAACACTAAACAACTCATGTTTGCAGTGCCACAGCTCTAGTTTCTAATGAGGTGTTTGTTTTGGTGCATATTTAGATGAAATTTCTAAGTTAAGTTGGGTCAAATGTTACTTGATTTGATGTATTATAAGCTCTTTAAGCAAGCCTTAACTTTCTGTGCCTCCTTTACAGTTCTGTGACACGCAGCAGGTTCTCTGCAGTATTCTGCGCTCGTTACTTGTTTTGCATGGATAAAAAGAGGTGGTACAAACATGGAGGATACTTGTGTGTGCTTGTAGAAAGCAATTGTGGCTGGTTCCATGATGCTGGTGAACCATTCTTTTACTCAGGAGCG
>WEIS01020501.1:326-17982 GCA_013389965.1 Todus mexicanus | reverse complement strand
TTATTCTTACGCAAACACTTATTGTGCTTCCTATGACAATTATGTCAAAGAAAAATAAAAGAGAATATTTTCTTAGCTTCTAAATACCTTGAAATTGAAATCTTAACTCACAAGGATGTCTTGCTGTTGTACCAACGGCTGCCCATTCTATAACCTCTTCTTATTACATTTGTGGGTAGTCCAATTTAGTATTCCTATACTTCTGTAATTCACATATAATCATTGATAGACTATAGTACTAAAACTTTTCGGTTCAAATAAATATGTAAACAATTTCACTAATAATGAAATTTAATGTACAAAGCCCATTTTGTTTCCTTGGAAAATAACCTTTTACCTTTCAAAAATAAAATAAAATACGGAAGATGAACCTAAAAGTTGTTGATCCCTGCAATGTGTTCATTGCCATAACACAGACAGATGCACATTTGAAAATTACTTAGGTTGCCTACAGGCTGACTTATAGCACTAGTAGATGTGCACAGGTGGTGATCTGTTAGGTATTAGTTCAGCAGAAAATGTCTACAAGTTATGACTTTTATTTCATTTACCCCTTTGTGATAAAGCAGGAGGAAATCAAAATGCCCTTAATTTCCCATCAGCCTGCACCCAGTAAGGGAGCAACTTTCAGACATCCGCAAGTAGGTATGAACTGTGAGATATTGTTGCAGTCATCCCCTCCCCAGGTCACTAGAAGGCACCAAGAGATTTAGGTTGTCTTCCCAGCTCTGCTAGGGATTCCTGTGCCACTTTGGGCAAGCGACACAGGGCTCATTCCTGCTTGCTGGCAGAATACAACTGTTCCACATATTTCCAGATGTTCCGCTATGCATAAAGCACAATAATACTAGGTACCACAGACCAGGGTTGTAAGGCTTCAATCTTTGTAAAACCTCTTCAAGTTTTCTTTTATTCTTTCAAGGGTCATTGTAGAAATACATATGATAGAGTCATAGGTTAGTGTGAAATAATATTCACGTTTTTCAGAAATACTAATACGACCTCCCGGTATTCTGACATATTCCACCCTGAAATTGACAGAAAAAGGCTAAGTTACACAAAAGTTATTCATGCAGATAGAAACTGTAGCCATAATACCTTTAGTAGGGTTATTAGTATGAGATATTTATCAAGGCTAGAAAATAACATTCTGACCCTCTCCATGCACTAGTACACAGTAAGGTATGCTATGTTATAGATAAATACAGTATGTATTTATAGCTAAATAATGCTGTTTGGCAGCAGGTCAGAGGGGGATTGTTCTAGATGCATAAATGGTATGAAACTCAGGAACATGTGTTGCCCTATGTTTCAACAAAATATGGTAAAGTGAACACTTTACAGAAGAGATCTTGAATATGAAGATTTCTCCTCAACATTGAAAATTCACATCACAAAATTTCTGCCCATTCAATTTTTTCCATCGTAAATTACTATCTTGTCTCTCTCTAAAGAAATTTCTAAATGCTTCTCACACATAGAAAATTGAAANNNAATGCTTCTCACATATAGAAAATTGAAATTAGCATAAAGAGAAGTTTGGTTCCATTTATTTTCACATCAGAATGATGATTTTCTTTTCAAAATAATTTGTACTTCCTATTTGCTTATCAACTATGGAAGTAGTGTTGAAATTTATAAACCAGCTTTATATTAAAACAGTTCAATTCTTTAAACTTAATCATGGTGTTATATATTCTACCTCCATACTAGTTATATAAAAATCTAAGACAAATTCCTCTTTTTGTCTGCTCCCCTGATTATAATTTTAGGATTCCCAAAGGTAGTTCTTCCCAAAGAACAATTGTAACTTCAAGGAAAATTATTTAGTAAGAACCATGTAATATTACTGATGATTTTGCTTTGCTTTCCTTGGATCCTCTTAAATCTTCTCTTCCTATGGATAGATTTGTCTCAAGAGGAGGGAAGAGAAACAGCATGAACAAGAAGCTCAAAATTCTACCTGGAACCTCCTAGTTCTCTTACATTATGTGCAATCTAAATACTTGTTTTTGTTTCTATCCAAACTATGGCAGAGCAGCAGCGCTCTACCCATCTCAACATGGATTTTTATTCTCAGAGACCTCATGCTGCTGTTGGCCTAGCCATGTCTGATGGAAGTTGTGCTTGAATTAAGCAACTCTGTTTATCATAGCAAAACTTAACTGTGTCTTATTTATTAAGCGCTCTGTCAAAGAACAGTTTTCCAAAGTCATTGCAGGGTTTTGTTGGTTCAACTCCACCCCATATAATTTAGCTTGATATTTAGTCAAAATGTAAAAGTCAGCATAAGGCCAGAGATATAAACATTCATCGGAAAATTATCATTGTGTCTTATCTCAGCAGTTACTCAACTGTCTGCAATCACTAATAAGCTTGAGTGGTGGGGCAGGAAAAGGCCTTAAGAGCTTGGTATGATTGTTCAAAACATCATGAAACTTGTCAAACAGCACTCATCTTTTTTTTTTTTTAAAAAAAAGCAAGCAGTCAATGCAATCTTACAGAACAAAACCCATCGTTCCCAGATCCTTGTCATAGGAGTGAGCCTCTTTAATCCTGAAGATTTCGGAATACAGACAAGCAGATATTTTCAATTATATCTCAATTACACACTTTAATCTGGGATCAGACATCAACAAGTCGATTGCCTTTTTCCTTCCAAATATCATGAAGTTTTCAAAGCCTTTTATTAACATATAATGTGACTTGCTCACATGCTACTACATATCATCTCTTAAAGATTATATCATAGCCATAACAAATGTAAGAAAAATGTTGCTTGCTTTCTTTTTTGGAAAGGATGAGCTTGGAAAACCTCTCTGCTCTAAATGCAATAGTTGTAATTGTTTCTGTGGCTTTCATTGATCCATGGGTACAAGTAAAAGAGCTATTTTTAAAAGAAAGTTTGACAAAACTTATGATTGCTTTTCTTAGTTTGTCAATAAATCAGAAATGTAATTCTAACATTTTTCATTAACAAGACATGTCTACTTTCCAGCAGGAAAGTACTTTTCTAACTTAGGTTGCTCAGCTTTGGTAACGACGTATTTTTCAGACCTGTATATTCATTCACAGATATGCTTACCAAAGCAATATTGAGTTTACCTATGCATGTACATTTGTGACTGAAACCACTATAACTATCCTTTATTTCAGAATACTTTGTTGGGGAGCAGAACTAAGAACATTTTTTTCAGGTCTTTATGAAGGATTTACGTAGTAAAATAATAGCCAAATCATTTCCACGCAGCTGCCAATATGACTTAATCTAAAATTTAATCTAAAAATATTATGCAAGTAACAGCTCAGTAAAAAATTCCCCTCATCATTGAGATCATCTCAGCATAGAAAGTGGGAGAGCCATCACAAACACATTCTCGATTACATCAGCTGTGACCTCATAGTTGTGGTCTGTAAGGAGATGAGTATAGGCGAGAGCACCAAAACATTTTCTTTTCTTGTCCAGTCATTCTTTCTTTGCTCCTCCCCAGGCCATTCTGCTCTAGGCTACCACAGGATTTGATATTACTTTCATGACATAAAAGAAGAAAAGATGTCATCAGAATCTATAAATGAAGAAATAATAGCAGATGTAATTACTGAGTTAAATATTTTGAGATCTTAGGGGTTTTTACAAGATGCTAAAATGGAAAAATGTCAGCAATTAACTTTAACAAGTTTGTTGTTTGGACAGTCCTGTTTCTTTTTCAATAATACTCTAGTTCTCCTTATCTTGAAAACAGTGTAAATCTTTGAACGAAAGTTAGCATGCAAAAATACAGCACAGAGATATCTAATTCTCAACTGAACTCTACTTCATAGAATCATAGAATTGTCAGAGTTGGAAAGGACCTCAAAGGTCATCTAGTTCCAACCCCCCTGCCATGAGCAGGGACACTTCGCACTGGATCAGGTTGCTCAGAGCCCCATCCAGCCTGGTCTTAAAGGCTTCCATGGATGGGGCTTCTACCACCTCCCTGAGCAACCTGTGCCAGTATCTCACCACCCTCATAGTGAAGAACTTCTTCCTAACGTCTAATTTGAATCTACGCACCTCTACATTTGCTCCATAAATCATACATTATTGAAACATTTACAGTCCAACTCCTCTTGAAGTAATAACAGTATTTTGATTTAGTTTAACCGTAACTCCATTAGGCCTTTTTCTGGTTCATTAAGCAGCAAAAGACTAATCACAGGCTGTCCAGATTTGAAGCAAAGCTTCCAAAATATGGAGGCTGTTTCAAAAACAGAACATAAACTCATTTAATCAGACATGTCTTTCAGGTTACTTAGCACTAGCCTCCCATACACATCTTTCAATTCCTCACATCAGCACCGTTGCTCATTTTAACTGTGTGAAAGCTTAAGGACCTGACAGTCTGTGACAGGACCCTAGATTGGCCCAAGATTTCAATTATACCTGTCTGGACTTTCTGACTTTACAGCAGATGACAAAAAAGCTTCTGAATTCAGAATAGCAAGATGGTTTTAAAATATATATTTAGATAGAGAAAATCTAAAGTGGCTGGACTGGACTGAACAGAGAAAGACCAAAGTAACCAGGGACCAAGAAGAATAGAAGCAGAAGTAGTTTGTGAACAGTTCTGTCTGAAAGAGTTTCATGGCTCTGGGTTGGTTCTAGGTGTTCTCCCCTATTACAGCAGACTGCATGGACCCCCAGTGCATCCTCACAGAAGCTTCAGGTTCCCAGTTCCTTGCTGCTATCTCTCTGCTGATAATTTTGGGCTGAGAGCTTCCCCTGGCCAAAAGCCATCCTTTAGCCACCTATGTCTCCTGAAACAAAAGGCAACAGCCAGAAAAAAAATATGTAACATGATGATGTACATTTCCTTGCTGATTTGTCACCCAGAAGTAAAGCATCAGCTGCAAGAATTGCTCAGTTCCCCTTCCTAGGTCATGCCACAGGCCCAGGCTTATGTGTTTCTGGCTGCTGAATTTGGTAGTACTCCAGGCTCAGCCTTAGTTGGCCACATGGGCTTGGACAGGAATGTAGTGGACACCCCAGTGCTGCCGTTCACAAAGTCCCACATCCATTCAGTAAGCAGACACTCAGGGGAGCCCCAGATCTGCAGGATGGGTGGGGAACATAAGCAAGTCACCAGGAACACCCAGGCTATGGGGTACACTGGGACAATGGGGTGCTGCCATACCAGTCAAGCTGACGCCCGATGCACAGACAACAGGTCCATGAGCATGGGGAACCTCACTGAGATGCACTCACAGGTAGCTTAAAGCAGTTTAACAGTGATAGATACTAGGTGGTTTCCTCCCATAGTGTGTGTGGGGTGCCTCTGGCACCCTCTCACCAAATTGCTGCCACTGAAACCCTGAGCTGGGGAGGTGAACCAGGGCACCTGAGCTGAAGCCAGGGTGATTGTCAGATTTCCCTTGCCACCAAGTCCTCTAAGAGAGGGAACCCCTCAGGAGCACTGATCTAGAGCTTTCCCATCTGTATTGTATTGAAAGAGACAGTCCCAAAATTTGCTGCAGAATCAAAGTGATACTAGAGCCTTTCATAGTAATGTACCTTTTTCCTCCTTATGATTCAGTTAACACATATGCTTTTCAGAAAAAATACTAATCTTTTCATCCTTTGAATAAAGCTAGTTGTTGCTGTCTAATTACGATAATAATTTTTAAATTACTTTTTGTATTGTGTCTATAATGTAACTATACTGAAGATTTCAGACCAGACCAAACTAGACAGGTGGATGATTTTTTTTCTGCTTTATATTTTCAAACGTTAATAGTATCATTTGCATGCTAAAGAAATGAAATTTTGATTTTACAGGGGCCACTAAGGATTAATTTAATGATTTGGATAGAGTTTAAACTGCTTCACAGGGGGAGTGAAGGTTAAAAGGTACATCTTGCTAAATATTTAAAATATTCAACCTTTTAAGTGTAGAGCCAACTGATTTGAAGTTGGCTTACATAGCAAAGTTTTAACTTGCTTAAAAGTTTATATTTCTGATCTATAAATCCTGAGGTGTTGTACATGACTTTTTAAGTAGCGATCTATGACAGCATTTTAAACTTGATGCATTTTTTTCAGCATCCTTATCAGATTCCCCATGACTTTCTGTTTCTATTGAGAAGAGAAACAAGACTTCTCTCCCCAGTATTTTTTTTCCCTTTCAGTTCAAGATATAGCCCCAGTCATAGCCAAACATAACTGTTGAATACCTCATTCCAGCAGCTCCCAGAAAAAAAAGGAAAAAAAAAAAAGAAAAAAAACCTCACACCCACACACCAAAAAGGTAACTTGGAGCTTCTGTATACATTGATTTGTTGACATCTGGTATTCCCCTCACACACTGTCAAAACACAGAGCCAGTCCATATGCATGAAGTTCTTGGCAGCAAAGCACAATTTGTAGATCATTCGGTCTCTTTTTCTATTAGATGAATTCTCTTTTCACTATAAATGATATGTTACAAGAAATCTATCAAAAATACAACTAAACTGAGGCATCTTGGTAAATACTTCCATAGGACACCTCCAAATTAGTTTACAAGGAATGTGCAAGTAAGTTATGTGTACAAGCAAGAAAATATCGTCTTGAAGATACTCAACGATCTCATAAAACAAGTAGAAAGAATATTGGGTCATTGAGGAAAAACATCGAAAGGACAACAGCCCAAAGAGAAAGCAAAAAGCTGCATGCTACAGTTGATTTGCACCACAGAAAGATGTTACCATGTAATACCTAGTATTGATGCTTATGTACTCCAGGTGCATAGGTCAAGTCTTTGCTCAGTAAGTCTTATAGCCATTTTCAAGTGGTACCTTTCTTGATCCTTAATATCTCAGACACAGCTAGTTTTTCAGACTGAGGCTAGTGAGTAGCCAAAGACAAAGGTGAGGAATCACCCTTCTATGGCCGAAACACATAGGAAGCCAAGCCTTTGGCATCAGTTTAACAGGAACAATCATGAAGCTTTTGAATCATCTTTACAGTCTGTCAGAAATTAAGATGACTGACCTTCAATATTTTTAATCTTATTGAGACTTCAGCTTTACTTCTGGAAATATATTTGGGAAGTGACTCCTACAAAGAAATGTTTTGGTGATGGAGTTTATCATATCAATGAAATTCAGGATGTTATCACATTAATTAATTAGGATCAATTAATTTGAAAATGTTTAAGGTTCTTTGTTAAATTGATACTGTTGTTAGACTATATGTTTCCTCCTTCTAATGCAATAGATCTTAATTCTCTTTGTCTTGTCTTCAAAAATCTATATTTCTATAATTATTTTTAAAACCCCAAAGATTACTTGTCTTTAAAAGGAAAAAATGCACACAACCATTCTGATTGCCAGATTTGAGTCTCCTGCAATATGCCATATGTAATACTTTGAATAAGTCCGTAAGCCAGGAACTGCAGCAAACATAATCACAAGTTGAGTCATGAGAGAAAGTTGAAGTGGCTTAAGAATCTTTTACTTAAAAAAAAAAAAAAAAGCCTGCTTCTAATTCCCTGACTAAAGTCATTGTGATCTGCAGATGGATGGCAGAGCTGGCTTGTAAAGCCAGGGTGATTTGTAGATGGATGGAGATCTGGCTTGATGTTAAATACATCAGGGAGGAAATTAGGTTAGAAAAATCAATAGCTGCTTATAGATACTAAAATAAAAAATAAAACTTTGGGGGAATAGAGACATGAGGCAAGCATCCAAAACTGCCATATTAAAGAACTACTGGTCCTAGAACTGCCAGAGTTAACCTACAGTTAAACAGCCAGAGAAATATGCTTGCCTCTGTCTTTGGCAGAGACAACAGTAACATCCACTAGTCATTTGAATTAATCCCAACAGCAATTCCTTCAAAATATAAATTAACTTTAAAGAATAAATAAAGAGGAACAAACTAGATCCGATTCTCTCTCCTTAGAGCAATGCAAACTAGGTGTAGTTCTGTCAAATGCAGGTAGATTACAGCAAATGAAAGTCTGGCACAGTCAAACTTCTTGTCTAATCAGTAACACTGGAAGAAAAACATGAAAAAAATCAGAACCCCAAAAGACCCATCAAATGATCTCATGTGCACAAAAACAAAGCATTATTGCATTGTGATGAGACTGACAGAAATAATTCTGCAAAACTAGAAATATTTTTGTAATAGTTACTCTAATGTAAATTTGGTTATCAGTACTTTCATTTTTTAAGTGCTGCCTCTGGTCAGCAACTGGTAGAGCTGCACTTACCTGATCCTAAAAGACACACAAAATAAACTACATTGTTCACATTCTGTGAGCCAAAACTGTGACAGGCTCCAGAAGGGTAAGTTCCAGCTTTGTTACAAATTGCCCTTGCTTGCTTTAGAAAATGAAGTAAAAGCATCTTAATTTCTGGTAAGGAATACCTGAGATATAAGGGTGTAGATAAGCCTCTCACAGCAAACTAGACTCACATTTAGTGAGATTTTCTTCCTCTCCAAGCGTTTTTCACCGAAACTGAAGCTTTTCTATCTTTAAACTCCGTTTTGCCGGACATATATTGCCTTCTCCAATTTTATATTTCACCCTGCTTCAGACCTAACTAAATAGATAGAATCCTAAATTTAATCAACTTCTGATCACTTCCAGTATTTAAAGAAATAAGAAGAAGCAAGAAACCAACTCTCAATTCTGTGTTACTAAACTTCTCTAAATGCAAAGCACATTGCAGAAACTGTTTTCTCCATGACGAGGATTCAGAACAACTGAGAGCTCAGCCACACATGACAACTCATAACAATAATGTTAGCAAGTGAGAATGGGAAGTGTAATCTTGTCATACTCAAAATATTGTGTCTATACTCAGTATTTGCATTTCATTTCAGTTGCAAAACAACGTTTTGCAAATTTGTTTGTAAATGACTGTATACTGTGGCTATTTCTGTTAAAATATGCTCAAAACTCTGCATCAATTTTGATGAATGCATTTCTGCATCCATGAGAACACATGCATGCATGTTATGAATGAATAAAAATACTAAACAATTCTTCGCAAATTCAAATTAAATGTTGATTTGAAAAGCATTGGGGAATAAAATGCCATAAAGATCAAGACCTGCTGCTCTTATGAAATCATCCTCCCATAAAAATGTAGAATTACTGTTGTACAAGACATAGATTTCATCAGTGCCTCTATACCAGAAAAGAGCTGCATATTTAATATCACTGGTTTGTATGAAAAGATTTTGTCAAGCTTTTGAATTTGTTTGACAGGCTTATTGTCTAATGATATATTCTTCAACTGAAATTGATTAGTAAATAGATTCATGCAATCATTTAATCAGGTCAAATGACCTGTCTTTTCCACAGCCCTCTAACATAACACTCAACCAAAAAAAACAAAACAAAAAACCCACAACTGTTGCCAAGCTAGAATTAGGCCAGAGATAGGAGAATCTAAGTGAAGTGACTTCTAGAAGTGACTTCTAGAAACTCCAAATTTTAAGAAAAAACTAAACAGATATATATAAATCCCAGACTCTTAGGATGCACGATTAATATCCCAAACCGGACATGGCAAGTTCTGCTTATCCTGCTCCTGAATCTATGTATAAAGCAAATATAGAAACACTGCAAAGTAAATTCAAAGTTTCCGATTCCAAGATTCCTTGTGTAAAAAATACTAGTCACTATAGTGAAGCTGACTCTTAGGTCAAATGTGAATGAAAAAATATTATGAGATTCAATTTCCATCACTAACAGCTATAGCACCAACTCACTAAAATCAGACTACCAGATAACTTAACACCTAACAGACTGGGACACCAAAAAGCAATGAAGCAGAACAGCTTGGGCCTTGCAGAAAAACCTCTTCAATTTGATTGTTTGCGTTTTCTTTTATAGAATCATAAAAATATAAAGGAATGGGATTTAAAAAGAAAAAAAATGCCTGAAAGACATCTCAAACAATCATCTACTGCACTGCTGGGCCTCACCATCCACCCTGACAGGTTTCTGTTTTGAAAGTCTCCATCACTGAAATTTCACAACCTGCAAAGGCAGTCATTTCCCACATCAAAACTGTCTAGTTTTGATGTTAACAGGATTCATTCCCATGTCTGATGTCAATCTTTCTTGCTACAACATTAGGTGATTATTTCCTGTCCTATTCACCGTGGACATGAAGAATGGATCATTCCCTTTCGCTTTGCAGTAGTATCTTCATTCACAGAATGTTAGGAGTCGGAAGGGACCTCAAAAGATCATCTAGTCCAACCCCCCTGCCAGAGAAGGATCACCTAGATGAGATCACACAGGAATGTGTCCAGGGAGGTTTTGAATGTCTCCAGAGAAGGAGACTCCACAACCTCTCTGGGCAGCCTGTTCCAGTGCTCTGTCACCCTGACTGTGAAAACATTTTTCCTCATATTTACACGAAACGTCCTATGCTCCAGCTTGCACCCACTGCCACTTGTCCAAGCTTGGACATCACTGAGAAGAGACTGGCTCCATCCTCCTGACACTCGCCCTTCACATATTTATAAACATGAGTTCTCCTCTCAGTCTCCTCTTCTCCGAGGATATAAAGTATGTCCCTCTTCAGACTTTCTTCCCCAATTCATTCAACTTTGCTTTGTAAACCTTTATTTCTATATAGCACATAGTTCTCTTAACTCTTCTGTAGTATCTCCCTTTTTATCGGCATCTATCTTGAATAGCAGTCGGCAAACAACTGGACTGCAGTTGAAGCTTGCTTAGTAACTCAGAAAGATGACTTCACACGTCTGACAGGGTGCATTTCTGCATATACCAGTTTCACAGCCTTATCTGGATGATGTTTACCTAGACTGCTTATGACAATTCTTCCCAGCCACTGCAAAAGTAGCAAGCTTGCCTTTTTTAGACAAACTAGAGCTATATTCAGCTCATGATCCACTGGAAGTCCATGGTAACTTCCTGCAGAAGTTCTTGGTAGCTAGCTGTTCCTCCTCTTGCTTTCATTACCTCAGAACATTACCATGAGACTTCATAATCTTCACAGTATTTCTCCAAGTTTAAGATAATTTTGTGATTCTATTTCCATCCTTCAACACATACAAATTCTCTCCCAGATGTGCTCCAGATTAAAAATGCTAGTACACAATTCTATCTGCTAACTCATTCACTAAAAACTGAATAAGCACACACGGAAAATAATCAGACAAAAGACAAATAACTGAACAGCCCTGTTCAATATTGCCTTCCATTTTGATTCTGGACCACCGAGTGATTCTCTGGATATGGGTTTCCAACTGGATTTGCACCTGTCTGTAGTGACTTCATCTACTTTGTGTTTCCCTAGATTACCCTGACGTTATTTTCCTTAAAAGATCTGCTACAGCATTGTAACTGATTTTTCAATTGGACCAACTTTTCAGTAAGTCATTTAAGAGTTCTCTGTGGCAGTTGGAAACTACCTTTGTGAAACACTTTGTATTCTTTAGTGCATACTTTGGAGGTTTTTGTTTGCTTAGGAGGACCAGGTTGTTTCTGTTCTGAAAAGCAAAAACCTTTCCAAACATCAGAGATTCTTATTTCTTAGCTGTTCTCATTCAAACTACCTCCAACTTTAGTATTAGTCAGCGAGAAATTTTTTAGCAGGTACGATCAAGTCAAAAGTATCTCTCTCTCCATCTCTCTTCTTTATTATGAAGCAAAAGATGAGACATCGTCTGAGTTAAAGAATCTGATTTTCTAATAATCTACTATACTCCCTTACCAGTTCAGTCAGTTATACCTCCCCCTTATCACACCATCATGTGTCTTGAGCCACTCTGTCCACTGCTCATCAGGAGCTTCACCGTGATCTTTCTGGTTCAGCAGTTCATAGTGAAACACCACCCCAACACTGCTCACATTCCGCTTCTCTTTAACTGTCACCCAAAGATCACTTTCACGAGTTTTTTGTCCTCCTTGATCTCGGTCTTAGAACAGACATACACATATTTGATACACAGAGCAATGCCTCTTTCCCTGTAGGTCACTTTCCCTCTCCTCCCCCACTTCAAGGTTTGTCTTCGTTCAATAAGCTCCTCATGTATTAGTATACCTATCACAAATTACTCTATAAAACCAAATATTGGCTAGGCTACTAGCAATAGATCTAACAAAGACATCAAAGGTGATCTGAAGACTGACCCACTATCATTCTCTGTTTCTTCGAGTTTATCAAAGAAAATATAAAACTTCTAATCTTTATTCCTCTTCCAGGGACAATCTCACTTACTTTCAGAGTCTTACCACCACCACCACCCCCCATCCTAATTTAAAGCCCTGCACTGAGGTGAGGAAACTCGTGAACACTAGTGTAATTTCCAAGCTGAACCAAGGGATGGTGCTCCAGTTAAAGAGCAAACAAAAATAAGGATTTAAGATGTAGCACTATCACTTTACCTAGTTTTTCACCATCTGCTACTTCTTTCTGCTTTATCACACCTGACGTATGAATGAAGCAAAAATGCAGTAACACAAATGAGAGAAAATTAGAAAGAACTCCGTGGTCACAGTCCCCTCATTGCACATGCATTATAGAATTCCATTAAAAGTTACACTAGTATGATATTATTTACATTACTTCTGCATTTAGTTAATCACCGTAGAAATATGAGGTTTATAGTATTCAAATTCATGAATTTCCTTTCTTGTTAAAAACGGGGGAAGAAAAATAAATTTTATGTTCAGGAAATATTTTGCAAAATGCATGTATAGATATTTACTAGCATTGGCCTATTGACTGAAAAATGAGGTGTTCATATACAAGGCACATAAAAAGATTTATTGACACTAAACAGTTAGGACAAAAGTATTGATTCTGTACACCTCAAGCAAGCTTAACCTCCTACTACATTATATTTCCACCATGCCTGTGAAGTCATATGTGATAAGCTCTGAACCCAAATTCTTTTCCCACTACTTTTGTTGCATTTTTTTAAGGAAAGATCATAACGGAATAACTATTGGTTGTAACAACACTTTCACCTAGTTCAGAGACTCCACATATGGAGCTAAGATTGAAGTTAGACTTTAAATAGAAACTCGTGGACAGAAAACCCCATTTTAAAAGATTGCAAGTAGAAACTCCTCTTCTTTTCAGAAATTGTGAAGTTCAAGACAGGAGTACCACCCCCACACATATTTCCAGATCTCAAAAGCATCAAAATAAGCTTATGCATCAGCCTTCAAATCTTGCAACAGAAAAACTTTAAAGTAAAATTCTTGTCTTTCATTCACTTGAATCAAATAAAATTCTGAAGAGCTACAGCTTATTTAAATCTAGCTTCTACCACACAAAATTCTTTACTATATTTTTAAGTCCATTAATGGTGTAGGAGAGAAACTAAAGTATATGCAAAAGGATAGCAAAACAAACAGCATTTAAAATGAAGGTGTAAATAAAATTTTAAACCACAATAATTTTGTATTAAAATAACCCTGAAGCTCTGCACAGAGGCAGGGTAAATGGAAAAGCAGGCAGAACTTCTCTGTACTTCTATCTCCATTCAAGTCAGAGAATTTTTATAGGATCAGCGTTACCTTATATATTGCTTTTTCCTCACATAAGAAACTAGCCTGGGGCTGATAGAGACATTATTTATGCATAAGGGTGAGAGTGTAGGCACCAGCCTCCGCATGAAGCCCCCTGGACAGGCCCTCCCTGGCCCCAGCTACAGGGACTGCAGGGGCTACCAAAAGCCCAGCTACAGCTCAGAGCCCTTATCCTCACATCAGGGTCTCTGTGCTGCACAAAATCAATTTGAGAAGGTTTAAAATTCTGTTTCTTATGGAATTACACCTGCTTGGCAACCAGGTGAGAACAAGAACACCATCATCCTCTTATGTGTTTAAGGTTAAAAAGCAATGAACAACGAGCAAATGGGTTATTTAATAAAGAAACAAAACAACTGTTATTACAGTGACCACTTTGCAGCCACAAAACAGAGCATTAGTTTTATGCTTCTTGTCCTGCTTTGATTAAAAGCTACAACCACTAAGTCTGATGATGAAAATCAAAATAAACCAACACTGCTTATTTATGCCAATTAAGCCAACCTATCTTTCACCAGCTGAGGACATAGCCTCAACAACTTTTATTCCTTTAAATTATCAGAGAAGTAACTCATTTATATCCACATATTTATCACCCAGTTTGCCTGTATTCCATGACCTCAGGCTGTTTTATGAAATCTATTTATATATATATATTATTCTAGTACCATCACTAACAATGAAAAGTATGATCACTGTTTCTCTTTCTGCTTAAAAACCCATTTAGGTGGGTAGTCCTCCTGGGTAAAAAAATAAATCATTTGTCTGGAAAGACTATTAATTTCTTTTCATTTTGTTCTACCTGTCAAAGACAATGTGCAAATCATATGTACACACAGTGATAATTTTTCAGCACCATCACAGCTCATATTGTGCTACTTTAACCACACCCCTCATGAGACGGAGTTGTTTCCCAATGTGCCATTATAAAACAAAATAAGGTTGTGTTACTGAGTTTTTGTAAAACAGAAAACATTTCATATTTCAGTGATGTGAAGAACATGGCAGTTTACGAATACTACAGTCTGCTGTGGTTTGCACTATCACTTCTTCAAAATTACAATTACTGCCCATCAAAACAGAAATCTGCAGGAGCCTAGAATCTCGACGACGCGTTCATTTGAAGTACTTTATGCAGCACTATGCAGTGTTTCTGTTCAATGTTCTCCAAGTTAGGTGTTCATTTCAGTAGTTTTACCTCTCATTACTCAGCATTTCCCTTACCTAGGTGGTCATATGGAGCTAGTAGCTTTATCTGACCCTATCACAGGGCCAGATGAAGATTCTCAAACAAAGGCAGAGTGATCTTTACAAGAAAACTTGGTATGACACAACAAGAAGTGGATTTCTCCTGTCAAGGAGGCACACAGCAGAATTTAGAAGAATACAAGAAGACCGGGAAGCTGTCACTCTTTTGAAGTTTCTCAAACACTCTACTTTCTTGATTCCCTACTACAACAACACAGCAGGATGACTTGTCTTCTTGTCACCAGCCTGTGATAGGAAGATACCATTTCACCTCTTCTATCTTAAAAACAGTATGCCCTCAATGCTTCCATCAGTAGTTCTGGTGTCTCAACACAGAGTCAGACAGCTTTTGGTACACGATGCACTCTGGCATAAGTTCCAAGATTCACAAGGAAAGGACACTGCAAAGAAAGGAGATGAGGACACTTTTCAAAGGCAGGGAGAACTGATAGGCCCACATGCAGAGAGTCACACTGTGGCTGAGAAAAGAACCCCCTGAAACCTCTGCAAGTCTCTAAATGGAGTAACCCAGATAAATAAACTGAAGCAGTGGTTAAACAAAAGGTTACATTCAGAAAGAACTTTGTGCTGGTTTTTAAATACAAGTTATCTGTTCCTCGTGGCCAATGACATATCTTTACAAACTATTAGATGGGGTAAAATACATCTCTCATCTCTGAATTTGTCACTATCTTTTTCCCTTAATTCAGTTCCATCTTTCTGGCTTGGCTGTTGGTTTTTTTTTTCTTTTGCCTCTAATTCCTATGCACTTCCAGCTAATATTGTCCAGTCTCTCCATTTTACAACATTCAGTACTTCACAACTCTGAACAAAGCTTTAAATGATAGAATCTGGTGATTGAAAGTCATCTTCTAGTTTACAGAAAAAAGGTCCTCATGACTACAGAGAAGCTGAAAATTCATCCCCTGAAAGCTCAAAAACTCCATTAGAAAGAGGAAGATTCTTAAGCATCTTATAATTTATAGGTGCAATTTTGAGGTCCTTATTAATTTTTGAATGTTTTTCAGTGCCTACATTTTCCCTGCATAGTTTTCTGCTTCATTTCTAGCTCACCCAGCCGTATTCCAAAAAGCAGATTAAAACCAGAAGTCGTTTGCAGTTTCTGTCTTGTCCTACCCTCTTCTCTATTATTCAAGTTTGACTGCTTCAAACGTAAGCTCGTGATATTTTTGCACTCTTCTTAGTATTCTGAAAATAACACATTGTAATGTAAGTCACAAATAATTGTTAAACTCTTGCCCAGGATTGCAGCACCTTTGTCAGCTTTCACTTTACAGCCTTTATAGAACATACCTTTCTGAGCTTTACAGTAACAAAGTTTCAGCTACTAAAACTATGGAACATATTTTGCATTCCCTTATACACAATGCTAAACAAATGATACCACTTGTTAAAGTCACTGAAATCCTATCTTTATATGAGAAATGGTAATTCTTAAAAATATACTTTATGCGCAGATGAATTTTCACAGCAGAGTTTACTAATGAGGATGCAGCTACTGTCAATTGCAAAGTCTCTGAAATTACATTTGATAACAATTTTTGTGTTGTTATTCCTAACACTTTGTATCAGCTATATGCTGTTTTGCCAGTCATAAAGCATGGGTTCAGGTTTCATAATCTTTTTGTGATCACTGACTATCACAGTCACAACGGCTGTATTGAAGACTAGTTACCCATATGTGTGCTGAGCGCATGCTTCTGCATATTATCTCTTCTGATACAGCTGGGGGAAAGGGGTGTTGGTCCACCTTCGGGTAGAACAACTACTGCTTCCAGAAGAGACATGCTCAGTTTTGCAGAAAAGTCGTTACCTCTGTAATGATTTGGAGGGTCAGCCCTGTAGTGTCATCCTGCTCCCTGGCAGATCACAGTACTAATGGGTTCCACATAATTACTGCTGAGTCTTCAGGCTGAAAACTACTTATCGCTTTTCTTTCAGCTCATTCCCTTCTTATATACCTAGACCCATTTTTGTGCAGAACAGGATCATTTATGTTTGGAGCTCATTCCCCTTTGTTTTATTACACACCTCAATAGCACCTTGGTGCCATACAAACAAGAGATAATAATGCATCATATTCATTTTCTTTCCTGGAAGGCATGGTTCATCCCCCTCATCCCAGATGCAATGATATGTCCCTGAACAGATGAAATCATGTGGTTTTGGTTATGTCAATCCTATCAAAGAAAGTCAATTAGTTTGAGACACATTTGTGGGAAGAATGCTTTTAATCACAGCTTTTAGAAGCCTAAACTATGGTGCTAAATAATAGAGATTAAACAATATTGATTGCATGGGCCGATGTTAAAAAACCCAACAATAATCCATTTGAGAATCTGAAAGTCATGTTACATTTTTTGTATATTATACTCCTATATTCACATCGGTTAGTATGTTCAAAATTTCCTGTCCTGGTATCTGTCAATAGTTTTTTCTTCAGTTAGTGCGATGACACGTTAAAGTATAACTCAGACTATCTACAATATGGATGGAATTTACAGACATTTTTCTTTCATTATCTGATATGGTCTTGGTACAGATACATAAGGTGTCTGATAAGGTCTTGGTCATGATACATGAGTTTTCAGTAACAGCAAAACAGAAGGTGAGAAAGAAAACAAGAAATCAGACCATGGTGAAAGGCAGCAGCAGCCCTGTTTCAGTGGAGTTTGGTGGTGCTGCTATAAAAAGCTGCAGTAATAAGGATCAGAAAAGGAGTAGAGTCACATGTGATCTGGACTTAGCTCTTTGGAGGTATATTTTACTGAAAAATCTTTAAGAATCCTGTCACAAATAGATACAACCTTAGCTGAAATTTCTATGAATCCTAGCTA
>WEIS01020500.1:11634-25072 GCA_013389965.1 Todus mexicanus | reverse complement strand
CCATCCATCCATCCATCCATCCATCCATCCAGGCTTTGTTCTTCAGTGTTGTCAGGGGAAGAGGAACTGGGGGCAGTGTGTTGGGCGGAGGTGGCTCACTGCTTCTGTGGTTTTCTTTACCTTTCTACCTTTTGCTACTGCTTCTCTAAGCTTATTTTTCCCCTCTCCGTTTTTAGCCCCCGTATCTTCCTTGCATGCATTTAGTTTTTTAGTTTAACCATGAGCAGCTTATCTTCCCAAAGCATGCACTCCACTCTGTGCTGGTTTAAGGCTATCAAGCAGTAGAAACAGCACACGAACAACTAAATAGTCTTTTTATTCTTTATTTTGATCTCCTCGGGAAAGGGAAACCTAACATGTTGCTATTTCTTCTCTATTAATATAGAGGGTGGCATGTAGTAGGGCTGAGAAATATGATTTAGTCGAGATCTTGTCAGCATTGGGTTAATGACTGGACTAGATGATCTTAAAGGCCTTTTCCAATCTAGGAAATTCTGTGATTCTGTGATATGCTGGTAGCCTGGTTTGTGGATGAAATATCTCACCCTGCGGCCACCTTTGGCTAAGAGAAAAAGCAAAGGAGTGAAGTGACAAAGATCTCTGAGATCCTATCAGGACCTCTTCAGGCATGTCTTTCAACTGAGTCACCCCCACCTCCCTGTGAAGTGATTTGGGAACGTTTAGCACGCCTCTTTCAGCAGGACACTGTGAGAATTTGTGTTGCTTACAGGGTGCTCAGGAATGTGTCCTGAATTAATCGTCACCTCTTGTCATTCACGAAGGAGGGCTACAGCTGGGCATCCTTTTGCCTCCTGCTCTCATACCCACCTCTGACATGTGTCACTTGAATAGGTCAAGCTGAAGTCGCTTAACTTCCAGTTTGCATTTACTTATGAAAATAATTTGACTGCAAAGAGCACTGGTGATTTTTAACAGTTCGTATTTGACCATATGACAACACGGGCTGTTGGCTTGGACTCCGGTTATCAAATTACTAATTCATGCAGGAGCTTTAGTTCGCATGGCACTAAAAAGCTCAATTCAGAAGAGAGTGGTGTGAAATAACTTACCTGGAAACAAGCGGAACACATGGGGTAGTGCAGACTCCAGGAAGGAGGAAGAGGGTGCAAACATCAACTTGCATTAGTTTCCCCTTGGTTAAAGAAGAAGGAGTTTTGAGAAGGAATTAGTGGCAAAGGCAAAGCAAAAAGGCAAAGCAAAAAGGCAAAGGCAAAAGGCAAAGCAAAAAAGCAAAGCAAAAAGGCAAGTTACGTCTGCTCCCCTTCTCTGCTAGAGCAGGAATTGTATCCCTGTGTTACAGCCTGAGTTAAGTGAAGAGAGGATAAACCACCTTAGATAGCTGAACACTTTCAAGATAAGAGGTTCTGGTGGGGAGAAGGCACCCCTGGAACATTTCTCTCACATCTTCCCAGATCAGCTGTGATCTCCTTTTGGATATCCAGGAAACCTCACTGTAATTGCAGTATCAAGCATTATCCAGAAATGCAAGTCCTTCTATTCCCATATGTGCCAAAACGCATGAAGACTTGTCTGGGCTTAGCTACAGGGATCTACAGTTTTGGGGCCTCCAGGCTGAAGTTTTTGCCTCTTAGAGTAAACAAAACAAAAGGAAAAAAGCTTTTCCCTTTGAAATCTGTGTGTCCCCCAGCCAGCTGCTGAGACTTTGTGTCTCCAGCCCTCCCTCACTTCATTAACTCTCTGCAAAATCAAGATCCAGCTGAATTGCGACTGCAGTGGCAGATTACAGTCCTCTATAATTAACAGGCATAGATAAAGCATAATGCAGCGTGACCTTTAGCCACTCAGACATAAAATAGCATGCTCCCGAGAATGGCATCCATCAGCTCCGCACGCTGAAATAAAATACTGGCTGTAAATATTGTTTACTGCACATACTTGAGAGAAGCTGCATTCTATAGATTTCCTGGTGTACGAGGGCAAGTTTCCACGCTCCATATCTTTAGCGAGCGAGTCTGGACCAAGCCGTCAAGCCCATGAAATGCAATGTGAGGTCAGCAAGCTTTCCTTTCTGTTATCGATAAATATACACCTACCTCCCCTTCTGCTCCTGGCTTTGGTTATGGCTTTTTTCTCTTGCTGCACCACAACGTTGGATTCATCTGGCACTTCTGCCCAGAAGCTTGGAGTCTGCCAGTGCAGCTGGGAGCAGTGAGCAGAGGACAACCCTGGCTGCAGCCCAACCTAGTGTCTCCCCTCTGCCTCCCACAGGGCCCAGTTCTGCCTCTTCGTTCGAGTCCACGGATTCCCAGTGCCAAATCGGGAGTTTCATGATGTTTCATGATGTTTCCCCACATCACCCCAGGGACGACTTCTCCTGACTTTGAGAACCAAGGATTTCCTCAGCTCCTGCCTCATTCCACACGTGCAAGGGACACGCTTATGAAGCTGGGTTTCTGTTGAGTGGAGGACTTTTCTTTCTGAGACCTAACTGCGAGATATTTGGAGCAACACGGTCCTTCATACTTGTAGGGAACCTTGAACTACTACATCTGATAGACACGATAGAATACAGAATTCATTTTATCATGGATTGCACAACCCCAATAGCCGACTGACAGGATACAACACTGAATTCATTTCATCACGAATCACAGAACCCCAGAACTGAGTAGTTTCTCTTTCCCTTTTTATTGTTAGAGAAGAAACTAAACCAACCCCCACCTTGTTTGAATGATAAAGCATTATAACATTATATTCAAACAAAAGTAAAATTGACACCGCCATCCTGAAATGATTTATACATTTAATAAATGAGATGCAGTATTTCAGTCTGGCTCAGCAATAAAACAGAATCTAGGGGAGCAACCCCCTTCTATTAAGCTTTGTTTGAAGAACACTGTTTGCAAGCATCATTTCTACCTGGAAGAAAGGTAGATAAGAGGACTGATGGCAAGTGGTACGCGCTCACCACATTCTTCTCCCCCAGCCTGTTCTGCCCGGTTTGTCCTACCCCTCCACTACAACAGCGTTTTGGAAATCAGCTCCTTTCCTCTCACAAAGCAGGGGAGTAAGCTCAGCTTTAGCGCTGATTAAGCTCTCTATACCACTTTATAGGGAAACTACACAGAGACTGTTGAAGGCTGCTGAAACAGGGCCAAGGGTGAAAAAGCCAAGAGGAGCTCAAGCAAGAGCAAACAAAGAAACCCACCGCTCCAAGGATACAGGACCTTAACAACAACAACAGCAACCCCCTAAATTCTTCAGCAGTTAAAACACAAAAACCCAAACCTCACACGGTCCCTCGTTACATTCTTTTCCTGTAGCATAAACCCTCGGTCATACAAACACAGAGCTCTCCACGAGCACAGCCACCGCTGCAGCTGAGCCCCCTGTGCCCCCATCCCACAGCTGAGCCTCCCTTGGGGCGCCCTCCTCACCTTGGGGCACTCTCTCCACTGGTGGGCACCTCCTGTGGCCTCCAGCACCCTGACCCAACAGTCTCAACATCCAGAGGGCTGGAACCTCTCTGCTCTGAGGCCAGACTGAGAGAGTTGGGGTTGTTCAGGCTGGAGAAGAGAAGGCTCCGAGGAGACCTTATTGCAGCCTTTCATAGCTTAAAGGGAGCCTACAAGAAAGCTGGGGAAGGACTTTTTACAAGGGTTTGTAGTGATAGGGTGAGAGGGAATGGCTTCAGACCAGAAGAGGGGAGATTTAGATTAGAAATTAGGAAGAAGTTCTTCACTCTGAGGGTGGTGAGACACTGGCACAGGTTGCCCAGAGAAGTTGTGGATGGCCCATCCCTGGAAGTGTTCAAGGACAAGTTGGACTGGGCTTTGACCAATCTGGTCTAGTGGGAGGTGTCTCTGCTCATGGCAGGGGGGTTGGAACCAGGTGATCTTTGAGGTCCCTTCCAACCCAAACCATTCTGTGATTCTATGATTCTGTGTAGGACTAAGGTCCTGGCTTCCCCCCGCACCAAATTAGCCATTGACATATTCCTCTTCCAACCTTCCTTCAGTAAGAGGGCAAATCCACGCCAGCTGAACTTCCTTCTGTTTTAGTAACACGTGACCAAATGATTATCTCCATGAATACAAAATAAATAAACAAAAGAATCATCTTTTTCAGTGTGTCTGCAGAGCCCCAAAACTCCACTTTTTTGTTCTTCCCATTTGGTGTTCCGCTGTTGCTCAACCCTATTTTACTGTAGGAAGAAGGAAATTCTGCTATGGACGAAGAAGCATCAAGGATTTTTTCTGCCCAACAGCTTGCAAAAGAAAGATCCTGAAGGCATCCAAACTGGAGTAATTTTGGCCTACGTTCTGGACATCCTATATCCTCTCCCTGAGGACTTGAATAGCTCCTTATTTTTCAGACCACCTGGACAGATCCTTATTTTTCCATGGTGGCAGAAACATAATTTTAAACATTCCTACCCATTTCAGTCCTCGCTCTGAGAAGTGATGATTCTCCAGCAAGATCCCAGTATCAGACAGGAGAGTTCCGAGAGCACGGCAGGAAGGTGTCCTGTGCTAAAATCCCTTTAAATATGACAAAGAACCCATTAAATATGTGGGGTTTATTTTAACTTCAGACCAGACATTGAGACTAAGCACTTTGATCTGTTGCTAGAAATTTCACTGTCTCCCTGAAAACAAAAGAAAGAAAAAACCCACATTTTTTTACATGTCTCGCAAGATGACAGTGTTCAGCTCAGACGAAAAACTATGAAGTCATATATTTTTAATATTCCTGTCTAGCCCTCTGAAAACCACAACACAATGCAACATCCATCATTAGAAAGGCTGGGGCAGTAAATTAGGAGGACAGCATATTTTGGGGAGGGGGGGCGGATTTTAAAGAAGATTAACAATTCCTAAAGGGAAAGTTGAGAGATATCATGACAAAATACTTCAGTATATATCATGGAGGAATGAAATCAATTAGGTCTTAATCTCATAATATTTATGAGAGGAAGGGTGAAAAAAAAAGGAGCTTCTTTTATTATAAGCATTTTCTGATTGTTCGAGTCTGTTGCAAAACTTCCATTTGCTTCGGGTCACAAACACAGCAAGTGAAACCTCTCAAAACTTAATAAAATCGAAGTAAAACGTTGGTTTTGTAACATCAGCTAATAGCATTAGATAGAACAGTCAGCCCATAATTATATATCTTCCACGCAGCTTAACTTGTGCCATTACATAATTAAATTTAGACCAACGAGCCCTCAAAGTTGTATTTTCAGATAATAACAAACACAAAAATTATATATGTGCTCCCAGTAGCATTACAAGTTAAGTATATATTTGGCGACACGTTACAGTAAGTGGGTAGTCATTACTAATTCCTCTGGTATTCTGTGTAACAACATTAGTCACGAGGAACTAATGTGGGTATAATATTGGAGTACTGGTTTATTTCTCTATAAATCAGCAGCGTAGAAAGATAAATCCTTTGCCTTGACATCACCGTGACGCTGTTGCAGACCGCGCTGCTGTCATTGGGGGATATATTGGAGAGTTGGGTGCAAAGGAGCCTCATGAAATTCAGCAAGAACAAGTGCAGTCCTGCACCTGGGGAGGAATAACCCCCTGCACCAGTACAGGGGAGGGGCTGACCTGGAAGTCGTGGTGGACAACAGGTTAACCATGAGCCAGCAATGTGTCCTTGGGACAAGAAGGCCAATAGTCTCCTGGGGTGCATTAAAAAGAGTGTGACCAGCAGGTCAAGGGAGGTTCTCCTCCCTATCTGCTCTGCCCCATTGAGACCACTTCTGGAGTACTGAGTCCGATTCTCTGCTCCCCAGTTCAAGAGAGACCAGGAACTTCTGGAGAGAGTCCAGAGAAGGCTACAAAGATGCTGAGGGCCCTGGAACATCTCTGTGCTAAGGAAAGGCTGAGAGCCCTGAGGCTGTTCAGCTGGAGAAGAGCAGCCTGAGAGTGGAGCTGGGCAATGTTTATAAATATCTAAAGAGTGCTTGCCTAGAAGATGAGTGTCTAGAGTCTTGTAAGTGGTGTCCAGTGGTAGGACAAGTGGCAATGGACACCAACTGGAATCCAGGAGGTTCCATCTGAACAGGAGGAGAAATTTCTTTGGTGTGAGGGTATTGAGTCTGGCCCAGGCTGCCTAGAGAGTTTGCGGAGTCTCCTTGTCTGGAGATATTTCAACCACCCCTGATACTGCGATGCTGGGCCCCCTGCTTGGGGTGACCCTGCTTAGGCCATTAGGGTTTGGACTAGATGATCGCCAGAAATGCTTTCTAACCTCCTCATTCTCTGATTCTGTAATATTCAAAACATGCCACATTACTGCCATTGACAGCAAGGCATCCATATAGCTGTGCTGTGCACCCATCCTGTTATTTATCCGTAGAGAAGAACATCACCCTTTCCTCATCATTTCTCCCTCAAATCATGGCACACGCCTGTCTCTAGCCTGTCTCCCTGACTCCTCCTGCAGTGACACAACTTCAGAGGACAATCCAGTTACAAAAACTAGAATTCTGTCCTGAATACGTTTAATTTTGAAGTCCCTGGCCACAGTTATATACGACAATTCATTACAATGATTGCTGAGACACCTTTCTTCCAGACATTATCAGAATAATGGTAATCAGAAAATTAATCCCAGTTCAGACTGGCCACCATTCCCATGACCACCCTTTGGTTACAATCTTCATTAACTTTCCCCACAACAACCCAGAAGCAGACCAAAAATGCTCATTTACGTTAGGGAACAAAAAGTTGCCAAAAACCACAGAAATGTGAAATAAAAATGAAAGTCTCCTCATTCCTCGAGCACAACTTCAAGAGCTGCAAGGTGGCCTTTTAATAGATGACCCGAGTGAGAAGCTGAAGTGAAAACGGCTTCAAAAGGGTCTTTTCCATTTTCTACTGGCAATTTCTCAAGACAGTTGTGGAGCTGCAGCAATGTTAGAACTACAGAGCAGCCGACACGTAATAGATCTTTGCATAAGGATTTTCCTATAATTATATATAAACTATAAAGTCTAATCACTGCAAGGTACTGCAGAAGCTAAGAGTATTTAAAATATGAAGTCCAAAAATACATCACTATGACCAATTTCTGAAAAGAAATAAAGAAATCTCTGCAATTTAGAGGCTCTTTTACATATTCCCATTTAAGCAACATGAACCTCAAGTTGTTCATTGCACTTTTGCTACTTACTGATTTTATAGAATTGTGTCCACCATGAGTACATTTCTGCAGTTTCTTCCTTTTATTTTTATTTTTTTTTAATCACTCTGCAGCTGGTAGGGAGATGATACACCTCATTATCTCTTTCTGTGGGTCATCTAAAATGGATATTAAGTAAATCTGCCTCCTACAGCTTTGGGTACGGAGCCAAAGAGAACTAGTTAAAATACGATGCCTGACTTAAAAAAGGGGATGCGTTTTATTTTTGACACAGAAATGTGTTTTCACACGACGCACTTCTTTCAACAGTTTTATCATAGCTAAGCAGACATGGTAAGAGCAAATATCATAACCTCCCCCAAAATCATAACCTCCCCAAAAATCATAACATCCTAAAACACCTCCAGATATTTCAGCTGAGAGATGCTTCAATTCCAGAGCCCAACAGACTATTAGACCATTATCAATAGGGAAACTAGAACCATTTGATGAGCAACACGAGCTCCTCTCTCTGATTTTGGGTAGGGATTTTTATGACTGTGATACCAGTAGATGTATATTTAAATCAAAGTTTAGCAAATATTTTCACACAGACATTGAGCTTCTCTCCCCACAGTATATTTGGAAGATTTTCAGTATCTTCTTTCATCCTAATCCATTTTTATGCTCGGGTGTCTTGGCATTTTAGTTCATACCACTGTTTTCTAATAATACTTCAGTTCAGAAGGCTGCAAATTGGGAATGGTCTCAGCTGGGGTTGGGACTTCTCAAACCCCCACTGCCTGGTGCTGACCTGTGGCCATGCCAGGCGGGGAGGGCAGTGAGGGCATCTCGCAAGCATCCATCCAGCCGTAACCCAGCTCAACAAGAAAGGCACACTAAGTAATGAACTACACAGGCTTAAGTCAAAGAGCTTGATGAAACACAACCCTGCGGGACAACCCTGTCTCCTGATCTACTCCGTCAGGGAACAAGTGGCCAGTCAATGCTCCTGGAAAGATAATTACCCCCACACCAAAGCACACAGGCATTTTTGTCCCTGAAGTCAAAGGGGCAAGCGAACGAGGCTAGCTGGGGTATTTTTAGCCGTGGAGCTCTTACCGCGGTGGATGTATCGGGGAATGGTTTCCTCTGGAGACAGCTGCCAGAAACTTTATCCCTTCTTTTCTGCATTGTTTTCCTTGTAAATCAGCTCTCCCTCAGAAAACATAACACTAACATGACCAATCCCAGATACTCAACAACAAAACTCCCAAAAAGCCTTACCCAGACAGTCTCCTCATCTATCTGACCAGCTGAGTAAACTCGAAGAAGTAACTAATGCCTTGCGTATGCATACACAGGAAAATATTTGGGTTTAATATAAATCCCCAGAATACCGTAACCCCCCAATGCTTTACACTGCAATGGCTTCCAACCCTTAATTAAGGTATTTCTGCCAGATGAAATGAGCACAAGTGAGCAAGCACCTAAACCATCGTGTGCTCCCCATGTGGGTTCCATTTTGAATAATGCAAAATCTCAACCCTACTTAGAGGCTTTCTGTCGTGGAAGGAGAATGCTGAGTCAATGTGTTGGCAGGCATATGGAGGCTGAAACCATCTCAACATCTCGCCCCAACCGACACTTCTTATTAAATACTGTTCCTTGGGCACGTACAAATCAGCAGCGAGAAGAGAGATGGCTCGACAAGGGAGATGGGGAACAATTGGCGATGCCTATTAGCAGAGATGTTCATCATTGTGTAGTTCTACCAGTGGGAAAATGTGTCCCTCCTGAAGACACATGGCACAGGCTGACAGCCAAGGAAGCTGAACGCAAACAGCATCCCAACAAGACGGAAAATTTCAGCGTTTGACAAGTGTGTGTGATCTCCAGTTTAGGCTGGGGAGTTTTCTGTGTCAAGTACTATCCGATGGCAAATGTACTCTTTGCTTTGAAATGCCTGCGAGTCCAAAGTGAAATTACGCCAATTTTTTTCTTGCCTCCAAACTTCATTAAGTTGATGCTTGCTTGTATAGAAGCTTGTGAGGCTCATGTTTTTCCGAAGTAACATTTTCCTGTACAGTCTATTTCCTATTACAATGACTGAATTGTAGAGCTGAAATGAATGTCAGAATTGTTTGCTGGATCCATTACCAGATACCTTCTTTTCTGATGCCCAGAAAGAGAAATTAGGTTTGCAGCAGAGATCATTTTTGGTTTTCTGAAGCAAAGGTTTTGTATCATATAAAACATTCCCAGACAGTGATTTGCATTATGCAGTTTGCTCACTAGGTATACTCCCAAGCTTATTTATACAAGAGAATTTCCACTTCAAATTGCCATATATTTGTCCTGCGGAGTTTGAAAATTACATTTAGAGGAAATAAAAACATTGGGAAAGAACTCTTCCACAAAAGCAAAAAGATTTTGTGACTAGTGCACCGGCTTTAAGTCTGTGAGAAGGTGAAGGGACGGGATTGGTGAGGATGCAGGAGGCCAGTGTGGTACCTTGTCTCCGAGGATGGTCAGCAGAAGTGAGAGGAAACCAGGTCAGCTGAGAGGTTTCCTACCCTGGTCAGCATGCTGATGAGGGTGCCAAGGGGAAGAAACCAGGCTGAACATGTCACATCAAGTCTGTACTATTGATCCCAGTTGCTCACATGGTTCATTTCCTCATGAGGACTTGGGTGCTGTGATTTCTAAAGAGGATCAGCACCCCTGTTTGATGTTCCCAGCCATTGAGAAGCATGTCAAATATGCATATATATATTTACATACATCTGCATATGCCTATAAAATTGTATGGGTGTGGAGGAGGGATCTATTATGCCAGATAGATTAAGCCAGCTCCCCTCAGTTCCTGGGCATCATGAAGGAAAAATGCCTGATTTCCATGTAAAATACTCTTTTGCTCCCGACAGCAAAGACTGGCTCTTCCAATCTGCCAGAGAAGTAGTGAGAAAAATTTGGGGGCTCTCTTCTCCTGCTGGCCCCAGGGGTCAGTTCCACCACACCAAGGAACATCCCTGACCCAGGCAGTGTCTTGTTGTGTGCTCCACGGATACCAAAGACCAAATGTCTCGTATCCACACCAAAATGTCTTGCTATGGCTCTGGAGTAAGACTACAAGCAGGTTTCCCTGTATGTAATATGTTTCCATGGATGTGCACAGCAAATAATGCTCCTGAAAAATATAAACTTGATCAACCCAAACCGCATTTCTCTGAAGTCGAGAAACTAGAGACTAAGGAATCAAGGGGGTAAAATGGTAGGCTCCTCCTGAAATCAAAGAGTATTTTGGCACATTTTGGAAATCTCTCTGGTTGTACTGAGCTATAGCTGGACGAAAGCTTGAAAGATAATCCTTCAGATTCAGTCTAGCAGACCATGTGTGTGGGTGTGTTTACAGCTATAATTTGTGACTGTGGTGGAGACCTAGAAGTCCACCAGAGAGAGAAAGGCCCTCCTGTTTGAGGCAGGCCACATGTTTTTCCTGGAAAGCAGCAAGAGGGATCGACAAACCCACAGGAGAGCAGATCTACCACACAGCTGAGCTGAGAAGCTTGGAGGATGCTCCTGCTTGTAGTGCCTTTCACAAGTTCTTCTTAAAGCCATCTGTGGTCCCACCCTGACTTCGGTTTGTAGTGCAGCATTACTTATTTGGTTAAAATGTCCCTGGAAATATTCAAGGTCAGGCCGAACAAGACCCCAAGCTTCCAGATCTAGTTAAATATGTCCCTGCTCCCTGCAGGGGGGTTGGACTAAATGACCTTGAAAGGTGCTTTCCAAGCCAAATCATTCTATGATACTACAAAAAAGAGGGTTTTGGGGGCAAGAACCCTGGCCATTTCTTCCTCACAGCTGGCATTACCTCACCTCACATGTCCTCTCGAAATGTACTGAACTCATTGATGAGTTTTTAAAGATATCTATCTGGAATGCAATATATTTGCCCAATAAATACCTTCTCTGTGAGCAAAAATTAACATCATTAATCCTACTTTACAAACCGGGAAGCTGAAACACAAAGAGGCAAAGTAATCTAACAGAGACAGCCCAAGCACACAGCATAACCGAGTCCCTTGTGGCCAGCACAGGTCACACAGCTGGAGGCTATCTCAGTGGCCAAAGCCCAGCTCACAAACATCCCTCTTCCAAAGAACCCTGACCTTGAATCTCAGGCAAGATTGGAAAAATAAAGCACAGCTATCAAAGGCCAAATTCCAGCCTCATTCGAACACACTCAACCGACAGAGGTTCACACTTGCAATGATTTTTATGGGCAGTATTTTCCACCCTAGGATTTGTGGTGTACAAAGGCAGGACTTCTCAAGCAGCTTCAATAACTGTGTTATATTTAACAGGGCCAAATAAAAACATAGCAGCTGGATCAATATTATATTCATATTTTATTCCATAAATAAACTCCATTGGTTTGTAAGCTGCTTGTTTTTACTTCCAAAATGTACAAATAAAGATTTAAATATTTTTTTTGAGGAAACATTACAGATGGTTCGAGTTCTGCAGTTTTGATGCAAACACACTTCTTGGCACCACTTCTTAATAGGCCGTTTCCATAAATACTTAATGCTTACAGAAGTGGACTAAAATATCTATAACAATGAAAAAAAAACCCCATGAAAAATGGTGTTATAATCAAATTTTTAAATATTGCTCTTTAGCAGGTAAGTCCGCTACGTAGATTCACTACATAAACAGGGATAGAGTTCTTCAGAGAGCTAAAATATTGGTCCCTTTTGGTATGTTAAGTATTAATGTGAAACTGCTGCTGCTATGATTATGTGGTAATGCTATTTCAGCTAGTTTCTAAACATAACAAATAATGATATTCAGTTTTCTGCACTTGAAGGATTTAACTCGCAGGAAATCAATTAATAGAATACTTCAGAGAAATAAGTTTTCCAGATCTTATAAACCCAGTTCTATCGCTGGAGAGACACGGACTTTTTACAAAGGTTAAGATAAATAACACCGCTGTAATTCAGTATTTGCATTAAAAATTCTTAAAATTATTTCCTCTGGGTAAACTGACCAAAAAGGTGATGCTCTGCAACAGCTGTGTTCCCTTTCGGACTGTTTTTGATTACTTGAAAGTTGCCTTAAAAATTCAATTGAAATATAAACGATCGTTCTTCATATAAAGAGCCAAAGATAAGAAAAAAATACCTCTAGGTAATTGAGATAAGAGTATATTTTATGGCTTAACTACCAGTCACAGGCATTCAAGATCCAATTAGGATGATGGGCAAGAGAATCCTTTGTCACTCCGTGTTTCTTTGAAGGAGCTGGTCCAATAATTGCTAGGAAAAAAACACAATAAAAACTAGTCTTAAGATACTGTTAAATTACTTGAGGTGGACAGAACTGTAGAAATTTTCAGTGATGCTGCAGATGAGAAGATATTGACAACTTCAGACTTCAAATCTAGTCGCTACATGGCCCAAAACAAAAAAGCGTTGAAAGTTTTTTCCCTCTTGGACGGGGAGGGTGTGATTAGATGAAGGAACAGACCACTTAACCAAGGAAAAATTGGTACTTGTGTGCAACATGGGGCAGGATTATCTGCGAATGCTCTGGATTAACTGCACTAACGCAGCTTTCTACCACAACCAACTAATTGCTCATTGCTAAAACCCCAAAATGTTTATTCCAACACAAGGTTGAGCTGTTAATTCAAGTTTAAAGAAGTGCCTGAAGCAAAGGACATGATTTAAACCCCATCCTTCGCTCTCATGGTATGTCCATGGTCCACACGAGCTCCCCAGACAGGACCCCATTTACAAGTAAGAAAGGGTTACAAAACTGTGCTTGGTATTCACAGTAAATCTTTACCTTTTTAAACATCTCAACTCGCAACCTGTTACTCTGGATGATGATCCGTTTCTGTTTTTCTTCTTGTTTCTTCTTCACTTCGGGTAAATTGTCATAAATCCTGGAATGAATTTAGAATATTAACTTCACACGTCATCCCCGGGACTTGCAAATAATTTGTTTTTCCTATAGGAAACATTTGCTTTCAATGCAGTATTTGTCATTAGCAGGCATCTCTAAGTACTTGAATTAGGTTTACGACATGGGAATTATAAATTATTAACAATAACGTTTTCATATAAAAATCTGACTTGTTGAAAAACGCTCCTAATTTTGAACTAAGAAGTAAAGAAAGAGACGGGATCAGGTTATCTCAACGCAGCAGCATAATTCTAGAGTAGCTTTTAATGAGCTCAGCGGAGTTAGTTTCAATTTATAGCAACATAATTCAAAACAGAATCTGGCCTGTACATCTTTTTTT
>WEIS01020499.1:0-10008 GCA_013389965.1 Todus mexicanus | reverse complement strand
CAATAACCTTGGAATGAACGTGAGTGATCACACTATGCTCGCTTGTACTTAGTAGGGTTCACTTTAAGTTCTTGCTACAGCCTGTCTGAACAGACATGGAGATTCAATGCCAAAAAAGATTGAAAGATTTTATAGGACAGGAAAGGAACTCATTCATCAAGTTTCTCTTTTGCAGCATGGTCTTTGTGAAAATCCTCTACATTTGTGGTCTCATCTTAAGCTGCTGAGACACTGCAGAGACTTCTGTGAGAGGTGGCCCAGAGAAAAGTAGCAGCTGGCCTACCAGGCATAGCAGCAAACTGGGCTAATAGAAAAGAAAGGCCTGTGATACAATGACTATGAAAACATTAAATCCTATAGTATTAGTTATTTCTTGATCACTTGTTTAGTTTACAGGAGAAGCACTGGAAAAATGTAATGTGAGCTCGGGAAAAAAATTGAAAAGATCTAACATTGTTTTGGAGAAACTGTGATTTTCCCGACTGCAAACTGTGTGAAAATATTTCTTGGCATAAATATTCAGTTTTCCATATATATAGACCCAAAGAGGTTTTTCTGCCTGAATTTACCCCCAAGAAAGATCTAAGCATGTCAGATAATATGAAGTAAATTGAATTATATCAGTTTAAGAACATAATTTTTTTCATATCTGTGACTCTCATTTTAAAAATATAATAAAATTAGTCATATATTGGTGATTTCTTTGTATCTCAGAAACTGTTCAAAAAGGATATGCACAATGACATGAATATAGGGGAGAATGCTTTAACATTCTGTTTTATTCAATTTACTTTGTAAGTGTTATCAATCAAATCAAACACTTGTAAAAAGCACTTTAACATATAAGCGTTGCTGTATATGGAATTCATAGTGCTATTTTTCCATTGTTTGCAGACTCCAGTGAGTAAAAATGGTATAGAACTTTTACATCATCTGTGGTGTGTTTTGCACCGACTGAATGGAGGTAAATTTGAGTAACGCTGTATTACCTCTTCTCTCACTAGATCAGCTTTCTTCTTATTTTCTTGAATAACATTTTGATGGGCTAGAACTGCCTCTTCATGACTTAGTTTCCCTTGAAGCCTCCTGCACTTTATTTCAGCCAGCTGTTCTTCCAGATCTTTTCCATGCATCTGTTTTTGAAATTCCAAGAATTCAGACAGGTCTCCAGCCCCGCTTAGCAACTTTTCAATTCTGCGAGAGAGAGCAAAGAGTACCCTAGGGTAAGGATCTGGCTCTACAGCTCTGCCTAGGTTCATATAACATTTCTAGTAGGTTGTTGGGATATATGCTGTTGGATCTCTGCAGAGAAGAAAGGTGGTCATCACAAAGCCATTTGACAGATAGATTTTAATTCCAGTCTAACGGGTGCTCCTACTATGTGGGAAGCCTGGGAAGGCAAGTCTGGAAGAAAGTGCATGAAGGCATGAAACTGAAAGCTTTCAGTAAAACAAAGCCCCAAGAGAGGGCAAACTTTACCTATAGATTCTCATGAGGAGCAGGGAGAATCAGGCTGAAGGTATGTACATTTTTGCCGAGGTTTTACTTTGCTTAGGGGTAGAAAGAACAAATAACTTTTCTGTTTTGACAATCTTCTTGGCCACTTTAACACAGAGAACTAAAAACCTTTCTGCTTAATTCTATTTCTGTTTTCTATTTTGTCAATTAAATAATACTGCTGTAATGAAGAGAAGAAGTATTCAGCTATTAAACAAAGTCACATTCTTGGAAGAATAGCAAAGCCCTGGGGCAGGCCATCAAAGTCCTGCAGCAGAGGAGTGAATGAGCCAAGAACTAGGGCAGAGACAAAAAAATGCAGTGAATTGCATCTTACTGCTGCTCCACAATGCATACATATATATATGCATCTGTTGTGTGTTAAACGCAGCTGAAGATTAAACCCCATTAATATAAAATAGTGTTAAGTTATAGGGAAAATCTATTCTTTTGCTGAGTGGAACAAAATTCTGCCAGGTAGAGTGAACAGTGTCATATGTAATACAAAAGAACCTCAAAATAAGTATATAGCTGATAGCAGAATCCGAGTATATCTTACTGCTAAAATCCTGATCTACATACCAAAATTTGCTAGGTCCAAAGACCAAATCCAGCCTTAGGCAGGCATTCCGGGACTTTAAATGGTAACAGAATTTAGTGCTTAGCCTGCTACATCAGGTGGACTAGAAATAATCCTAAACAAAGGTGACATGATGTAGGTTTTGTCTTTGTTAAAATTATTAGTGAATATGTTCTGTAATTCTTGTTATAGAATACAACCTGCACTGGCCATTTAGGAATCACCCTCTCCTTAGTTAATATCCACTGAAAACCTGTGCTGCTGAATAAGGATCCCTTATGTCAGCGGAGTTCTTACATCAGGGTTCCTTAGCGTAAGGTGCACCAGAAGGACCTTTGACCTCTTATTCCCCACCCTTCCATAGGATTTAGTTGCTTGTTGCAGTGTGACCGTATAACATTGGATCAGACTGGAGCGAAAAGAGCTGTGAAAAGTCCTGTTGTGTGTGTAGAGTTTCCTCCTGGGAGCCACTTTTAAGCCGATGTGAGCAGCCTTTGTCCTTGCCTAAGCTACACCGTAGGTGTGCCTGCACCCAGCCTAGTACCTTGTTGACCCTGCCTTGTTGACTCGGTTTCCTAGCATGACCTTAGCCCTGACTCGTCACTATGGGCTCATCTAGCAATCTCTGGAGCACTCGCTGACCCTGCTGTCTGTCACTGGCTCTGCTCCGCTGCCTTGCCAGGGTACTATGGAATGCAGCTCTTGTCAGTGAGGACATTGTCCCTACATGCCTTGCTGTCACCTTCACCTGCTGGTGTATCTTGCCTAGTGGAGCAGTACACTGTTAGTCCTCCATATATTACTGTGATAGACAAAGACCGGTATTTTTATACACATATAAACAAGGTGGTGTGCAGTCGACCACAAACTCTTGAAGAAAACAGAGATATATGACATTATTTGGTTTAATATATGTGCATCTTTTATATTGGACACAGAAATAGATGTATATTTGGGTCATTATTTATTCTGGAGAATCGGAATAAATATAACAAGTGCTCCTTGTTGGACTTTACAAGTGAACACTAGCCAGAGCTGAAGCAGAACCAGGTCACACTGTACAGCATCTACAGTAAAACAATGACTTTAGTGTAGACTTTCAGTCCACTTTTTTATTTATTTGTCAACTGTTTATAGAATAGATTCCTAATGCTTTACAATAGATCCATTACTTTAGTTTACCTCGAATTTACATAATTATTTTTAATGTGGGTAATTATTCTTTAACCAGGGATGTGAAAAGTAATCTGAGAAAGATGCGTGGTTGTACCTCTTGAGCTCCTGTTCCATTTTCCGCTGATAGAGGGCACCCTCTCTTAAAATAGCCGCAGCATTTAATTTAATAGGTATATTGTCAATCTGTCAGGAAAGGGAATGTACATACTATAGTTAGCAATGTAAACCATAAAACAGAGTATAAACACATTTCAACGGGTTAAATAAATCGACCTAAGACAGCATAAATTTTGCTTAAAGCATTCATCTAGCATTAATCTGACATTCACAATGAAATTGCATGCTGTTCATAAACCACTCAAGCTGCTTAAGAAATCAGCAAAGTCCCCCAAGTGGATTATAAATTTGTAATCACTCTTGGACCATGTCAAATCCCATAGAATGTGTTCACTTCCTTTCATTTTTTTCAGTTCTTGTGTATGTGGTGTGCAGGGATTCCTTCTGCTTGGGACAAAGAAAATAAACTGCTGCTCTGAAAGATGGTAAGTTAGCCCAAACCATTAAAGTAAGGACCAATAAGGACCTTCCTAGGAAGGTTTCAAAAGTGTTTTATAAATAATTACTATTACCACTTCAAATTATTTCTGAGAAAACTGGCATCACCAATTGCCATACCCATTTTCTGGATGCAGTTCTCAGTGACTTTCAGGCCTCGTGGTGTAACTTGGACTAGATCGTGTAGCTGCTTTGCAGTTTTTCAAAGTATTGCCTCAGGACCAACTCGCAGACAACCTCTAAATACTGAGGCAGGAAGAGAGCAATGTCTCTGCCAGTTAAAATTGTTCCCTGCACAAGTAGGTTATTCAGAAAAAATATATCACCTTTGCAGATGCATATAAGAGACCTGATCTGAACTGAGGCAAAGCAGTGCTGCTGGGATAAGAACTGGGATCATTCCTGCAGAAAACAAAGCTTAGTCATGACACATTTGACCTAAATCCAGTCAAGTTCTGTGTTTAGAATCCAAACATGTATTTAAATTCCAAATTAGCAGCTTAATGAGTGGCTGAGAAACAGATGCACAGAATCACTCAAGCTATATACTGCAAATATTGTATGCACAAAATGTACTGCAGTCTCCTGAAATACATAAGCTAACTGGGAAAAGGATGGTTTATAATTTATATTAATTAGGTAGGTTGAGGATAACAAACACATGCTATCACCTAGAAATTCACTTAGTAGAATTACTGTGTTTTCCACACAGATGGCACATGTACATGGACAAAAATTAATTACCTGTCTGTTTCTTGACAAAATGATGATACCTTGAAGAATTTAGGAAAAAACCCCAAACCAATGTTTTCATGTCTTTTGTTTGACTCACTATACTTAGTGTTCTTAATGCCTAATGATATCCTTCCTTCCTTTTGGTCTGCTTCTCAACTCTTCTCAAAACCTTCTGCATTATTAGAATATTCCCTCCATAGCCTCTATTTTATACACTATATGACAGCCCATATAGTCAAAATAGCTGGGATCCCCAATATATATGCAGACAGGTAAATTAACTGAGCAGATTTTTCTATGCCATGTGGTATCCAGGAAGTTTTGAATTTTACTCATTCTTTTCCTGTTGTGAGGTATCTTCCATTTTTTCAAGATAAGAAAATGGAAATAATTGAGAAAATCGCAGAACACTGTAATTCACATGGAAAAAAAGTATTCTATTCGCTACTGCTGCCTAATGAACACACAGTAGCCTACCCAAACCAATCAAGGCCTGGTGTGAGCAAGAGGCAGATTGAGACAGAGTGATGATGCATTTGTACTCTGTCATTCTTCCAGTGAAAACGATAAATTTTGTAACACCAATGAGAAATAATTGCTGCTGCACATAATAAATGTGTCTGAAATGAAAAAAAAAAAGTATTTAAGATACTGTGGGTGTTCTGAAAAGAGGAAAGGAAAATACTAGTTAGTTAAAATGTTCCACAATTCGAGGACAGATTATAATTGTACTTGTACCTCTTGGATAAACCTTCCTCTTAGGATTTGTCTACTCATGGAGCTGCACAGGAGGGAAGAACAGGAATAGGAAGTATTTTAAAGTCAGTAACAAGCTATCTCAGCTTGAAAATTAGAGCAGCATCTTGAGTACCATCTGAACAACATTTAAGGCAAATGTGTTTAAGTGATATAAAACTGATTGTGCTCCTAGAGCAAACACTAGCAGGTGTTAGAAGTGGCCCTGATCAGTGCCTCAAGGTGCCAGATCTGTATTTTTCTTTGTGCAATTTTGGCAGATGGTTTGACTATGATTATCCGCACTAAGGTTTCAGTATTTTACATTACCAGAAAAGGAAGTGAATATACATAGTCTTGAACTAAGCCCAGATGATGTGTGTTTGGGTTAACTATATAAATGTTTCCTACTTTGGGCTTTTTCCCCTCTTTCGGGTGCAGAAGGAACTGCGATCTTGCCACTTTCCTGTAATTTAAATGCTGCTGTATTGTAAGCAAGGAGACTGAGTAGGTGATACCACTACTGAAGATAACCTCAGTTATGTGATAAATGCCAGATATGCTTTAGAAATAGTTGCCAGATGCCCAGTTCCCCAAGCTGGGAATCAGTCTTTCCAAAGTACCTAAATAGATAAGGAGTAGGTAGACCTGCTCACAGGATATTTGAGGTCACAGTACAAGTACAGCTTCCACATTAAATTGTTCTGCATATGAACTTGAAACAAATCAAAGTTGACGGACTGAATGATGTAAGACTGAGGCTTATCTGTAGTATAGTTATTGCAGAAAAAGCAATGTGAGTTTTCATGTGTGATATGTTAAGGCTGAACAGCCCATTTCCCATGTTTACAATTTTCTAACCCTTGGAAATCCTAGCAGAGAAGCAATCAGTACAGTGGATTTTATGACCTCAGTATGTGCCCAGAGGAAACAAGACAAACATTCAGACGGATTGTGTACTGTGTATCAGACAGTCATTAGCCGGAATGATTGCTCAGCATTCTTTAGGATCTCATTTTGAAACAGTGATTTACAGACACAAGATTCTTCTGTCCCTAGGCTGAGTTCTTAAACCAGGGTTGTTTTTTTTCTCTCCTGTGAACTATTCTCTATCTTTGCCATTTTACATTAAAACTTTGTAATTGAAAACAGAGGTAAGGCAATATGGTTACACTGTGCAACTGCAAACAACCTGTCAGGGCCCTCAGGGAACCAACAGGTCCTGACCAGCCTCACCTGGGACCTTCACTCACACCTCTGCTCACTGGTCTGGGAGCCCCACGTAAGCTCAGATATGGTCTTCAGTCCTTTTCGGCTATGCTGGAGGTAATTCTGCTCCTGGTTGTCTCTCCAGCTCTGTCTCCTGCTCTCGTGGACCTGGGTTGCTATTGTAGCCTTGTCTTCTGACTGGACTTCCTGGGTGGACCCCAGACCTGACTTGTTTTGTTACCTTGCCTTGTCTAAGGATGACTTGCTGCAGCAGAACCCATCACTACCACCAACCTGGTCATGTTCAGATACTGTGGCCTGGTTGGTGAGGGCACTGCCTGTGCTTTCATTACCTTTGGCTCCTTGTTTCTCTTCCCTCCAGGAGTAGCCACACTTTTGTTGCTCCCTTACCATTTCTTTGTGGATTGTTAATGGTGCATAGGCCAAAATTTATGAGCCACAGATCAAATCCATCCCATGCTACTGGCCACAGAACTTAGTGTGAAAACATGGATTCCAGTAGAGTTTGCATTACCACAGAATGTGCACGTGTTTTTCGCTCCAAAGTCTTCAAATACCTCTGAAAACTGTACTTTAAAGTTTACTCACCTTGCTTGGAATCTTTTGACCCTGAAATGCTGGTTTACTCTTCATACTGTCATGTATGTTCTGCAATTCGAATTGAAAATACATTATTTCATTTCAGAGACAGATTTTCAGATATTTACCAAAAATCACTCTCGAATATATATCTAGAGTAACAAATACAATCATAGGTGATATATTTTGGAATTGTTATATCTACAAAAACTTGCAATGTTTACACCACTTAGTGGGAATATTTCATATCAAATGACCATACAAAGGTATGTCTAAACAGTAACTAAAATTTATTGACTAAAATAATGCTAAAAAAGTAACAGTGATATTTTGTTCGACTATGAAATACTACCTGTATATATGAATATATTGAGCTCTTAACCAAAAATATATTCAGCTCTTAATCGAAATAGATATTGGAAAGACAAAATAGGGTGTCAAAGCACGCTCCATGTAATGATTAAATAGTGGTAGAACTCTTCTGATAGTTATTAATTTAATTTAATGGCGTTAGCTATAGATACTGATGTGAAAATGTCTGGTACCATGGGGATGAACACAGTGAACAGAATATGCAGATGTGATGCTGAAATGAATATATTACATATATAATTTGGTGAGATAGTTGTGAACTGGGAATCAACCAAAGCAAGAATTCTGTATGAATGGGACTTTTATTCCCTCAGCTTGGCTGCTCTGTGGCCTAAAAGTTAATGGAAAAATAATATGTGGGTTTAGAGAAATACTGCCAGTTTGGAGGCTTGTTGGAGTTGTATCACAGGGAGGCTTTTTGTCTCAAAATCAGAAGAATAATAAAGAAGCACCAGAAGTATAAGAAAAGGCAGTTGTGCATTATGCATCCAAAGAGGCAAATGTTAGTGTATGGATATGAAATGACAGTACAGCCATAAATGATAGCACATAATTCCTAACTCCAAATAAACAAGACTTTTGAAATACTTTGAGATATCTTTAAATACTCCAGTCATTTTTCATCTTCATACTGGGTTTTTTTTAGGTAATAAAAGTATTTTGCAGCATACCTCTCCCTTTTCAGGCTTCATGGTTGCACACCTGAACTGGTCAGCATTTGCTTTCAGGAGCAGCTCCTAAAATAAAAGCAATTAGCTTAAAAAGCATAGCACAAATTCTCTAATAAGAATTCTCTGTCTTGAAAAGCCTTGCAGCCCCAACCACTATATCAATTTGTTGCCAATGAATGAAAGCTTGTCCTGGCATTTATATGACTTTTCATTCCTGATTAAAGCCTCAAAGTACACAAGTCTTGATTTTCTACATAGTCCTGCCTGGTTGTATCCTCTGCAAAGGGCATCTGGCCTTCATTAGGTCTGCTCATGTGAAACATGTTGCTCACCCAAAATTCAACTTAAAAGCCTCATAATCATCTATGGCACATCAGTACTAGAGGTAGTAACTGTTTCCACATAGCTAACAAACAGTGGCCTTGGGTTTGAGTCAAATAAGATTATCACCAGGGGATCTGAGAACCAAGGGTTGCTCCAGCAGGCACAGCGTTGACAATAAGATCTTTTTAAAGGGGGAAGCACAGGCAGGCACATTTCTAGTTTTAGGGTATTTCTTCTGGTTGTAAACCAAATCTAATCAAAATTGTGAAGCATGGACTAGATTTTCTAATGGCTCTCTGGAGAGCTGCTGTCCATAACATCAGCGCTTCTGTAACTGTCTAGAGTATGGCTTCCAGTGTTCTCGCTCCTTCCTACAGATGCTCAGATGGGGTACTTGCAACAGCAGCTCTGGCTTCTGCAAACATTCTATGAAACAAATAGCATTTTTAATGCGTATTTCTTTTAGGACCCAACATCTCATCTTGTTTAGCAAGCAGTCTAGGGAACTGACCTCTGTGAATGCTTTGGATGCCTTTTATAACATTCCAGAGGCACAAAAACTGCTGTTATTGCAGCTGTAATTTCCGTGCTGGTTTTCCTTTGTTCCTTATACATTTTCTCCACTGAAGAATGGGGCTGGTTAAGTGATTTTATAGTTGTCATAGGTTTTTTACAATATAGACACTGTGATATCTTGCTTTTCTTACATACAAACTTAGGACATTTATACATACAAATAAGCATGCAGACAAATAGATGTGTGCTTTTCTCCACAACACAAAAATAATAAAAGGATAAAAATACTGTTGTGTTGTTTTATGATGAAATATCAAGCATAGCTAATGTGATGGACTGGCAAAAGGAATGCAAAGTTTATCTCCCATGAATCTATTACACATTAAAGCGTTTACTGCAGTTTAGGAACAGAATCCAATGCCCCTTCCACAAGGACATGAGGAGAGCTCAGAACAATGATAAATGGACTTGTACTGGCTAGTGAAAGCTAGGGTAAGGCATCTTCAGAATGGGGGTGGGGAAATGCAGATAAAAAGGAGTCAAATAGCATGCCTTTATCAAGCTTATACTGTTATTTGATTGGATATGGCGATTGCAGTGTGGGTAGGAAGAAAGAAAGTGGAAGCTGACATTTAATGAATTCATTTCCTAGGGGAAGACAACAACAATCTACTTTAACTGTGATAGGAGCTAACTCATCGGATGGGATTCCCNGTTAACTCATTGGATGGGATTCCCGTCAAAAGTTTGGATCAAGTAACTAGATCTGTTTCTTTGTTTTTCCAGGCCCTCCCTTCCCCTGCTCTCTCAACACACAGACCATGTGCTCTGCTTTTTTACAAATCACCACTCTCTCAGCCCGCTGAAGGAAAAAGTGTGGGGTCTGCTCATATTTTAAAACAGTGGGTGATGACACGTGGTTATTTATCAGTTGCTATAGAAAACAAACAAAAATATTGAACATGTATTATATTTTGAAGCCTTAATTAGTAAGTGAATAGCTTAAATATCCACATGTCCTGTGGGAGTGTAAGAACC
>WEIS01020495.1:13573-39184 GCA_013389965.1 Todus mexicanus | reverse complement strand
TAGTATCCTTAAAGTGCATCCCCAGGAGATACAAAGTACAGCACGGTGCGCAATTACATACGGGAGTCGGCAGTTTACTACTGAGGGGAGAGAACTTCTGCAGCTCGCATACGCGTGTGGATGGAGAGAGAGAGAGAGAGAGAGAGAGACAGAAACTGCGCTGCTGGTCGCAGGTACAGCCGCAGCTGTTGGCCGCCTTCACCTCAAACACCATCCCCTTGGAGGGAAGGGATTATCCCGTTGCCATTGCAAGACTCGCAGGGTTTCGCCCGTTGAGCCCCAGCTGTGGTTCCAAGCGAGGCGTGCGTGTGCCAAAGCACGCCCCTCCTGAACGCTGAGGCTGTTTGCTGGTTCCGCGGCGCAGCAACGCGCCCAGGGGGTCACTCGTGTTTCCGCGCAGGCAGCGCTACTACAGAGTGGAGAAGGACTACCTACCCTTGCATGATGTGCTAACTAACGGGCGTTTGGGGAGCTGCTCTTCTGGGTTCCCCTCTCTTACAGAGGACTTGTTAAAGCTTCATCTTGTTACAGAAGAGCTTTTTTAAAAAAAATAAAATAAAAAAAAAAAGAACTCTCCAACCCATTGCGGAGCCTCCTAAGAGCACTTTTTGGTCGCTGTAGCACCCACGACTCTCGGCTCTATAAATAGCTGCTACAAATAATGGTTGCTGCTGTCTTCCACAAGTGCTCGGTCACTGCCGACGGGGGTGAGGTCTTCCCAAACGCAGCCCTGGGCGTTGGCTCACGCGATGGTGGAAACGCTTTCCCTCCTCAGTCTCTTAGTGATAAAAGTTCCTAGTGCCCCCAGGGGTATGCACATGGTGGACGCTGCCACCAGCAGCCCGATCACCGCCAGGGCGTAGCCGGGGTAGTCCTTGGTCACCAGCTGCCCCTGCAAGGGAGAGAAGCAGCGTTGGGGCTGTGGGCTCTGCGGTTCCCGGGGCCCCGCAGCAGAGCCGTGGACAGCTGAGAAGTGCCCGCAGGCTGCAGCAGCCTGCGCCTGTCCTCGGGCTCTTCTTTGGCCAACCACACAGCTTGAGGTTGACAACAAGAGCAGAGCTGCTGACAAAAAGAGCTCCTGCAGGCTCAGGGAAAGAGCAGATCTTGGCTCGATCAGTGTTTCTTAATGAGAGGGCTCAGCCCTGACCTCTGCCAGGTCTCTGTTCCTCTCCGGGAGCCTGTGGGCTCACGTTGACACCCAGTCGATGGGCCAGGGCCCTCAACCAGCCACCACATGAAAACAACAACTGGAACTTGTTTCGGGTACGAACATTTCCACAAAAGGTTAGGAAACCTGAGGTTACTCCTCCAGCAGTAATTCCTCCACGATAAATACGCAGATCAACATTAGTTCAAGGTTTGCCCGTCAAGGAAAAATCTGTGTGGGAATGCTGAGACCTTCCTCCCCTATTCCAGCAACAGCTCAGTTCTGGTTTTGTTCAAAACACAGAACAGTTTGAGCTGGAAGGGACCTTTAAAGACAGTCTAGTCTAACTCTTGGGAAGTACTTATTTTTAAAGTGCATTTTTAAGATGATGGTTGCATCTTCAACATCAGAAAGATCCGACTGTTTGAAGGGGGGGGGGTCGCTGAAGAATCTTAGAGAGAACTTGGTGCCTTTGCCAGAAGCAGTGTCCCTGTCACAAGGTCGTGCCTTCCCTGTTCTACATCTCCACAGAATTCAGGGATGTCCCCAACCCTACACGCTTCCAGAAGGCCATTTGGTAGAACTTCATTAGCAAGAGCCGTGTCCTTGCAGGAATTAAGGCAAATTAAAAAACAACAACACCCCCCCCAACCTATTTTACCTGTGTGGCGTCCCAGGCTTGGTATTGCAGCGTGCCCGTGAGGATGTAGTCGGTGAGGTAAAATATAAATAGGCTTATAATTAGCAAAGGACTAGCAAAAGCCCACATGATTTTCCAGTACCAGTTCGGCTTGCGGCCGATCATGGTGTGAAGATCTTTCTCAAATCTGTGTTTGAAAAACAAAATACAGGTTTTTTTTTAAAAAAAATAAATAGAATTTTAGGAAAAGAAACAACGAGCCCCAGGTGGTGTTGCTATCCTCGTCCCTGCCCGCCTTGGCCAGCGCTCACTCCCCCCGCAGCTGCCTCGCTGTGAGGAGAGGAGGGTCGAAGCTCTTACCTTCTCAGCCCGTAGATGTAGCAGACGGCGATGGTTTCCACCAGCACGATGAGCAGCAGCGAGAGGGTGGCCGCGTAGTCGTTGAATATGTCAAACCAGTAATTTCCAGCCTCCATGGTGAAGATGAGGCCGATGATGCAGTTAATGAGACACACCACCCCTGTGGGGGCAAAGCAGGGGCCGGCTGTTACTAACTGCGCCAGGGGAAGGTCCTACCTGTGATTCTTGTGAGCCGGGGGAATTTCTATGGGTTTCACTTGGGGAGCAGCTTTCTCAGAGGAGAAAGGGAATTTTTTTCCCCCTTTGGAAGGAGACCTGTGTGTGTGTGTGTGTGTGACTGTGCTGATGTGCCCTTGAACTGCTGCTCCTCAAATCGGCACGGTCACAGCGCCTCATCCCAGCCTAGAATCCCAGAATTGTTCTGGCTGGAAGAGACCTGAAGATCACGGAGTCCACCCGTTCCCCCATCCCTGCCAGGGCCCCACTGCCCCGTGTCCCTCAGCACCACATCTCCATGGCTTGGAAACCCCTCCAGGGATCAGGGGGACTCCACCCCTGCCCTGGGCAGGCTGGTATTCCCTGCTCCGCTGAGGTCAGTGAGGGCCCTTCTACAGCCGCAGGACACCAGAGCTTTTGCTCGCTGCGACGCAGGGAGCGCTCACCTGAGATGACCTCCTTGGGGAAGCGGGCGGCGATGAGCCTGCTGTCGGTCAGCGGCGTGAGGATGGCAGCGGTGTTGCCCAGCATGCTGCCAATGCCCAGCATCAGCAGCATGACGAAGTAGAGCACCGAGTACAGCTGGGGCACCTCCATGTTTTTGATGGCTTCAGAATAGACTATGAAGGCCAGCCCTGTGCCCTGGACAGCCTGCCGGAGAGAAGCAGGGGGGAAAAGTGAGCGACAGGCAGCTCCTCTGCTGGATAAAGGACCTAAGAATAGGGACGTGACTGACCAAGGCCACCCCAGAGGCAGACGAGATCTTCAGCAGTTTACCCAAACTGCGCAGAAATGGGTGTGGTGCTGCTTGTAGCAAAAACATTCACCCCAGACCTCTGCAACCTGCCCTGTCCCACAGCAGGTCTGGCTCCATCACTACCTGGCTCAGTTGCTAATCACAGAATCCTTTAGGTTGGAAGAAACCTTTCAAATCAAATCCAACCATTCCCCCATCCCTGCCAGGGCACCACTGCCCTGTGTCCCTCAGCACCACATCTCCACGGCTTGGAAACCCCTCCAGGGATCAGGGGGAGCTCATCTCACCATTTCCTCTTGTCCTATCGTTTGTTCCTCGGGAGAAGACACCAGCCTCACCTGGCTCCGACCTAGAGCCAGCGACCCAGGCGAGCCCCTCGCCGGGCTAAGGCGGTGCCCCCGCCCCAAGCTGAGGTGTCGGACGCCCCAGCGCAGCCCGGGCCAGGCAGCTCCTCGCGGCGGGGCTGAGGGGCTGCCTGGGCTTGCTGGGAGGGCCGGAGGCGCTGAAGCCCCGGCGCCAGCACCGAGCGGCCACTCACCGTATCCAGCTCAGCTTCCAGGCTGCAGTTCTTCAGCTGCGGCGCCAGCTGGGCGTATTCCTGCGGGTGCGTGGCCATGAGGTAGTCTTTCATGTCACTGAGGTTGTCTGCTGTTAGAGAGCCTTCCTCCAGGTCGAAGGCGTTCATCAGCAGCAGGATCACCCTGGGAAAGATGACAGGAATTTCACACCTTCCAGGCCAAGGTACAAAATCGAGGCTGGTTTTACACCTTGTCCCTTTTCCCACGGGCTCTGGTCTCCGCAGGTTTTGGGCTCAGCTCAGCTCCTGTGCCCACACGGCCGCTCCCAGGCAGGTGTTCGGGATGCCGGCCAGCGCTGGCTGTCGTTTCTCCCCCTTTGCCCTCTGGTCTCACGTCCACACCCCACCAATTTAACGAGACTTTTGGCAAGGAGCAGGGTCTAGCAGCTCGGTTTCCTCTCTGACCAGCAGATAGGTCGAAAGCTGTAAAAATACGAGTAAAAGTGTAACTGCTGCAGGCCCTGTGCCAGGGGCCGCGTGTCAGCTTGCTCCCTCGGGCCACGATCCTGCGCTGGCTGGGCACCTCCCGAGCACCTGGTGTCGGCTGGGGGTGACGGGTTTAAACTGAAAAAAGGGAGATTTAGACCAGGGAGAAGGAAGAAATCTTTTAAACTGAGGGTGGGGAGAGCCTGGCCCAGGTTGCCCCGAGAGGTGGTGGCTGCCCCATCCCTGTCCCCATTGCAGGGGAGGTTGTTGGGGGCTCTGAGCAACCTGCTCTGGTTGCAGATGGCCCTGCTCCCTGCAGGGACAGGGTTGGACTGGATGAGCTTGAAAGGTCCCTTCAACCCAAACCAGTCTGTGATTCTATAATTCTATGATCACTGCCAAGGAGGCTGAGCTCCTGGCAGAGTGCTTAAGCCTTAAAGGGGGAAGATCTGAGCATCACTGCATTTTATTAATTAGCCCCCACCCCTCTGAAGCATAGAATCATAGAATCACAGAATAATTAAGGCTGGAAAAGACCTCTGAGATCATCGAGTCCAGCCTGTGACCTACCACCACCACTCAGCTAAACCCTGCCACTAAGTGTCTGGCCTTAAATCCCTCCAGGGACGGGGACTCCACCACCTCCCTGGGCAGCCCAGCCCAGGGTTTTATCCCCCTTTCCGTGAGGAATTTTCCAGGACCAGGACAGAGGGGGAATTGTCTCAGTGACTCGCCCAGGCAAAGCCACCCTCTCGATCTGGCAGGTGCCCGGCAGCAGCACCCAGATGTCAAAAGGCAAAGCAGCGCTGACCTTTCATCTTGGCCTCCGTGGCTTTAAATAGCATCATTAGCTTTATTAGAGCAGCATCGGCGCGGGGCAGCGCTGGCAGTGCTTCCTACTGTTATTTATTACCTCTCCTCTTACCTTCCCGTGGAAGGTTATCCTCCCAGAAGACCTCACTAATCTTTGGGAGGTTCTCCTGCTCTACGCTGCCCTAGCGAGGCCACCTCAGGAGTGTTGGGGCCAGGGCTGGGCTCCCCAGTTCAGGAGAGACCAGGAGCTACTGGAGAGAGTCCAGCGGAGGCTGCGGAGCTGCTGCGGGGCTGGAGCATCTGTGTGGGCAGGCAAGGCTGAGAGCCCTGGGGCTGTGGAGCTGGAGAGGAGCAGCCTGAGAGGGGAGCTGAGCAATGCTGAGCAAGAGCTCAAGGGCCCGCGGGGGGCAAGAGGCTGGGGCCAGACTCTGCTCAGGGGTGCCCAGCGCCAGGCCAAGGGGCAGCCGGCACCAACTGGAAGCCAGGAGGGGTTGGACCAGATGATGTCCAGAGGTCCCTTCCAACCCCCACCCTTCCATGATTCGGTATTCCCCAGAATTTCCCAGACTCCCCAGAAACCAGCTTGAGGTGGAAAACCAGCGCGATCCCAGGCTCTTACTTGTTTACGCAGCTCTCGTAGTTAAACGTCGCCTTGAAGCCGTAGATGGAGAACGTGACGATGCTGGCGAAGATGGAGGTGGTGCTGTTGATGAGCGAGACGATGACGGCGTGCCTCTCACAGTTGTTGTTGGGCTCGTTGTAGCTGGCGAACGCGATGAGGCTGCCGAAGCCCAGGCCCAGCGAGAAGAAGATCTGCGTGGCGGCGCTGATCCACGCCTTGGGGTTCGACAGCTGCTCCAGCTGCAGGAGCAGACGGGGAGGGCGCAGTGGGAAGCTGCTCAGGGATGTCCGGCAGTGGGAAGCTGCTCAGGGACACCCAGCAGTGGGAAGCTGCTCAGCGCTGCCCGGCAGTGGGAAGCTGCTCAGGGTTACCCGGCAGTGGGAAGCTGCTCAGGGATGCCCGGCAGTGGGAAGCTGCTCAGCGCTGCCCGGCAGTGGGAAGCTGCTCAGGGATGCCCGGCAGTGGGAAGCTGCTCAGGGATACCCGGCAGTGGGAAGCTGCTCAGGGATGCCCGGCAGTGGGAAGCTGCTCAGGGATGCCCAGCAGTGGGAAGCTGCTCAGGGATGCCCAGCAGTGGGCAGCTGCTCAGGGACGCCTGGCAGTGGGAAGCTGCTCAGGGATGCCCGGCAGTGGGAAGCTGCTGAAGCTGCTCAGCGCTGCCCGGCAGTGGGAAGCTGCTCAGGGATGCCCAGCAGTGGGAAGCTGCTCAGGGATGCCCAGCAGTGGGAAGCTGCTCAGGGACACCCGGCAGTGGGAAGCTGCTCAGGGATGCCCGGCAGTGGGAAGCTGCTCAGGGATGCCCAGCAGTGGGAAGCTGCTCAGCGCTGCCCGGCAGTGGGAAGCTGCTCAGGGTTACCCGGCAGTGGGAAGCCGCTCAGGGATACCCGGCAGTGGGAAGTTGCTCAGGGATACCCGGCAGTGGGAAGCTGCTCAGGGATGCCCAGCGCTGCCCCTTCTGTTCTGCAGGGATGGGGACGGGCACCTGTGTGCACCCATTTTAGCTCGGGGTGCTCTGGGGGCAGGGTTACTGCTCAGTCTGGAAGGAATACGCTGCAGGTTGTGCTAAGGGTAAGTCTCTGTCTGCAGGGGAAATCAAGCAACTTATTGGCACTGTGGCAGACGAGTGTCCAGCCACGTGCTGCTGGGGTTTGCAGCTGCCTGAGCTAAGCTACTGCTGCGACAACTCAGCACAAGGAAAGGGAGCGTTGCCATGCTTCGAGAAAACACATTTTCATTAAGTAATAACATTTCATGAAAAATTCCACCCTCTTTTTTCTGTACCTTTGGCGTGAACATGTAGATGAGCCCATTGACAGCTCCGTGAAGCGTCAATCCCCGGATGAGGTATATGATGAGAACACAGTAGGGAAGAGAGGCGGTGACGTAGACGACCTGCGGGAAGGAGGGGACATACCTCGGGCTAAGGAAGACACAAGGCAGAGCCAACCTGCTGGGATCAGCTTCTCTTCCTTTACTTCAGTAATTTACGTTCTTGTGTTTGTCACCTTGTAGCGATCTTTGAATAAATATTTTCAGGTAAATCTCCCTTTAGACTTACATTTGGGGGAAACAAGTTTTTATTAATAAGAGACCTGTGTTGCTGTTCCCAGGGTTTTCTCTTACCGGAAAAATAAGAACAAAATCTAAAATACTGGCAGCATTTACAAACTCAGTTCCGCAGCGTTTAGTGGAGGAACAGCAGCTGGCGATTATTCACCAGGAAATCATCGGGCGAAAGTCACCCATCATCGGCTGCAGGAGGAAGGTGAGCAGACCTCATAACAGCTCAGAATCAAACTGGTTTAATTCTGATGTGAAAAAGACTTGACCTTAATGTAACCCAGACGGGGGAACGAGGAGAACTAAATCCTTCAGGTGTCTTCCGTGAGCTTTTGGCCTAATCACTGACTTTGCATTTAAATGTTCAATTTCCACACGGGAAAAAGCCACTTGCAAAAAACAACCCCAGGAGACTTCAAACACCTTCTCTTTGCTGGGATGTTCCCCAGTGGCTCATCTATAAAACTATATAAAAACGAACAACGCCCAACAAATGTGCCTTAGAGAATCTGCTGAGTCAGTATCAAACATTCTGCCTGGAGGTGCAGCAGCTTCGCCCTTCGCAGCAGGACGGGACAGCCCCAACCCGCTGCCGTCCCTGCAGGACTATTTATTCACCCCCAGCACACCCCCAGGCCAGCTGCAGCAAGTATAAGAGGTTATTCTTGGTTTACAGTCTCTTGGCTTTCTGGGCCTGGCTAAGACGATTTGGGGATTAGAGCCCTGAGCTGGCTGCTTGCTGCAGGCTCAGCTGGGACATCGCTCAGCAGGGTGGCAGAGGCAGCGGGGCCGGCCGCTCCGGGGGGGATGCCTGTGGTCAAGGGTTGGCACTGATGACCCCGAAGGGCTTTTCCATAGAACCCAAATGGCTCTGTGATTCTAACAGCAGCTGTGGCCGCTGCTTCCGGCGCTGGCTCGCCCTCCCCACGTCCTGCCCGCGCTCTCTGCTCTCACCTTGCCGGTGGACTCGGTGCCACGGAGGATGCAGAGGTAGACCACGAGCCAGGCCAGCGTGAGGCAGAGCGCCTGCTCCCACTGCACGCTGCCGCTGCTCTCCAGCGACGGAGAGATGTTCAGGGTCTGACGGTACCAGAAGTACTGGGTGGACGACGTCTTCTCGCACTCCTCCTCGTAGCCAGTGCGGTTGCTGTTCAGGGGGCAGGTGGCCCAGGGCAGGGGGTCCTGGCAGGGAAGGAAGGGCAAGGGCAGAGCTGTCAGCACGGCGAGGGGAGCCAGGGGACGGAGCTGCGAGTGAAGGCGAGGGCAGCTTTCTGCTCAGGGCTTGCGTGTCCCCGTATTGTGCTGCCTCGGGCTGTACGTGACCCTCTCCCCTGGGAATGACCCTCTCTGATCCTCTCCCCCAGGGCCAGCCCTCACCCCTGCCTTTGGACAGACCCATCCACGCACCTGGAAGGAGTGGAAGAGGTACCAGAAGGCCCAGGCGTTTATCACGTTGTAGTACATGGAGAGGAAGAAGGAGACGACGACGCTGGCAACACCTGTGGGCACGGAGAGAGGCGCTGGGTCAGCGGAGAAACCCCAAACCCCCACGGGGTCGGGGCTCTGCTTCTGCACAGCCTCGTGCGCAGGGCACGGCCCCACCACCACGGCCACCTCCCCCTCCTCCCCTCAGGGCTCTCCTGCACTGGATTTTATACTTTAGCCCCTGGGCCGGGGGTGGGGTAAATATTCAACATATTGTTAAAACTAAAGTAGCGACGGTTTGGGTTATCAGGGTAATTTAGTAACATAATGATGTAGCTACGAGTGGACATCAATAAACGTCAGGCAGCGACAGCAGGGAATCAAGGCACCGTTTAATCGCTCCATGTTGAACTGATTGGGAAGACGCTCGAAGCCCAGTCCGGGCAAGCTAAAGCTCTCCATGCCAAAATCACCCGCGTGCTTCAAAATGAAGATGAAAACTGGGAACGTACCGACACCGCAGAGGTAGGGGCTTATGATTTTCCAGGCCCCGATGCTGCCCTGCCGCATGCGCTGCCCCACGGCCAGCTCCAAGTAGAGCAGCGGCATCCCCTCGGCGATCAGCATGATAAAATACGGGATCAGGAAGCCACCTGCAAGAGCAGCCCAACAGCAGCCAGCAGCAGATCAGCAGCGTCACAAACACCACGTTGCCCTGTTTGTGGTCAAATCGCCCCGTCGGCGTCCCAGGGGCCGGCGGGGGCTGGGTCCTGCCCAGGCCCCTTGTGTACTCAGGGCATGGTGTAACCTTGAAGGACACCGCACGGGCTTTCAGGTGATGTGTCCCGGATGCTGGTGGGCGCCGGGAATTTTCCGCGAGCACTTGGCGGAGGTGGGAATTTTGCTGTTAAACTGTGCCAGGCGGCACCGCGGCGTGGCAGGGCCGCCCAGGCGCCTCGCGGGCAGTTTGAGCAACGTTCGGGGCCGGGGCCGTTAAAGGGTAACCAGAACCGCCACCCAAACCTTGGGGAAGACAAGGAGAGAAGGCGCGCTGCCTTCCCCCGCCTCACACGGAGGGCGAGCCACTGGGATGCTCCTGGCAGGCAGGACGCGCTGCAGCTTCAATTTCTGCTGGAAAACAAAAATAAATCCTTGTCCTCGTCCTCGACCTCGGGCTCCCTCCAGAGCGAGCTGCTGACTGAGTCCAACCCTGGATTTTTGTGAAGGCTTTCTTTCCTGCTTCCCTTTTTACAGCAAGCCAAACATATTTACGTAAATATCTCTTATTTAGGATTTAACCTGCGGCATTAACATTCCTTGCCACGGGGTCTGTGCAGCGCTGCGGAGGAATGAACTCCGGGCAGCGGCTGAGGCGAAGGACTGGAAATAAACACCGAGCAATAATCCGTTTTATTCTGGGAATTAATTTCCCACCTCCCGGCTCTCTCATTATTAACGACCCCTTTGTTGGTCTGTTAGATAACTTCCTACGCTGCGAGGGAGCTGCTGGAGCACTAAGAGCTCCCGCAGCCGCCCCGCTGGGGGCAGTTTTGCCGTGTGCCACAGGGGCGATGGGCAGCGGGCCCTTGGCGAAGGCTCTTCCGCCACCCCACCGTCGTTGCCATACCCCTGGCACTGGCTTTGCCATCTTGTGAAGAGGAGGAGGAAAGTCCTAAGGCTTGTTCTTCACCCCAATGTCCCCCAGGGGTGGGGATGCCAAGGCTGAGCCCCCTGCCCCTTGCTCTGCACCCTGTTCGCACACCGCTCTTGCTCCCAGGGCTACTTCTCACAGCCTCATGCAGTGGCTTGGCTTGAAGGGACCTTTCAGGGTCACCCAGTCCAACCCTGTCCCTGCAGGGAGCAGGGCCACCTGCAACCAGAGCAGGTTGCTCAGAGCCCCCAACAACCTCCCCTGCAATGGGGACAGGGATGGGGCAGCCACCACCTCTCGGGGCAACCTGGGCCAGGCTCTCCCCACCCACCATTTCCTCAAAGGTAGAACCCAAATGCCACACACAAGTGCCTCAGGGCAGCCACTGGAACTGGCACAGCTCCTCTGCCCCTCCTGCTCATTTACACCCGGGCTGGCTCCCTGTGGTGCCAAGTGCCTGCAAAAGCCACTGCCCAGGGCAGACCTCTGCACTTTGCACAACCCGTGGAGTCTGTTCCAGGCCTGGTGGAGGCCCTGGGCTTGGCCAGAGGCACCTTCGCTTCTACTCAGCACCCCTCCCGGTGCCCAGGGGCTCCCCACCTGCTGCAAAGCCAGCCCGGCCTCACTTCAGCTTGGCCCAGCCTGCGTACGGACAGACTCGCTGCACCAGCGAGGGCTGAACCCTCCTGCTCTGCTCAGGTCTCAGAGGAGGGCAAGGAGAAGGAGGGAATGTGCTGATGAACAGCAGGACAGATGTCATAAAGCCTGTGAATAGCCCGTTTATGGCTATCATCAGCGATAAGGGCCCTGGCTCTGTTCTCTTCTACGAGGAAGATTCCAAACGAGCAGCTGCTGACACATCCCCTAAGCCCAGCATGTCCCACTTACACCTTCCTGAAACGACGCAGTGTCTGCGTGGGCTTTGCAGACCCCTGGAAAGCCACACAATCCTTTTTAAGAGGCCAGTGAAACACCATCAGGAAAAGCAAAGGCTGCTGCTGCTGCCAGGAGTTTTAGCTTCACAGCAGCGAGAGCTGCCTCTCCCCTGGTAAACTTAACCAGGGAGGATAAAAACAGAGGAGGAACTATTCTTACAAAAACAAGCTTTTCAGAAAATACTTGGGCTTAATCTTTTTTCCAGGTTACTCAAGTGTTTTGGCAGAAGCAGACCAGAAGCAGATGAGGCAGGTGCTCATCGTGTCACTGCATGGCTGAGATGAGCCCAGCGCTATGCCAAGGGCTGCAGAGCAGGCACGATGAAACTGGGGGGTCTTATTAAGATTATTTTTGTAAGGATTCTGCAAAACTCGGTCATTAGCCATTGGTGGCTGTATACTAGAAGAGATTATTAGTGTTGGGTTTTAATTAATCTAATTAACTGACTTGTAAGAACATCAGTGGCTGGTAGATGATACAGACATCATCCTTCTTCAGTTCAGAACCAGGAGAAGGATAAAATGCCAAAGAGCTCTTTCTCTGGAGCCCAAACCAACTCGTTCCCTTTTCCCAAAGCTTCCCGGGAGGCTTCAGCTGCGGCACTCCTGTTGATTAAGGAGTTTCAGCCGACGTCGAGGCAGATTTGCAGCCAAGTTATCACCTCCTAAATGAAGGCTTTGTATAAAAGACAACACATGACAGGAACTCAAAACGATGCAGCTGATCCTTAAATCAGCGTAACCATCTCCCCTTCTCAGCACCTTCCGAGTCCCCACATGGGAACCTATAAGGAACTGGTTTCTGATGCCTTCAGGGCAAGAAAGCACTAAATGAATACCGTGTGCACCTACACCTCTCACTCGACCTCCATCCTTCTAGAGAAGACGAGCCTTCCCACTGTTTGATGGCGCTTTAGGAAATGAGCCGCGCTGCATCGGGGCAGCTGTTGGGCAAAAGTCTCACGCTGAAGAATACGTAAAATAAAGCAGCGATAGGAGAGGCTGCACATCGACAAAAGCCAGACCTCCTGCTCTGCCCTCGACCCTCCCGGGCGAACGGGGCGTTCGCATGGACAGCGTGCATTTGGATTTGGAGCTCGCTGCGCTCCTCCTTGAAGGAAGCAAGAAACGTAAGTCACACTTACCTCCCCCGTACATCTGACACAAGTATGGAAACCTCCAGACGTTTCCCAGCCCCACGGCATAGGAGATGCAGGCGAAAATAAACTGCAGGGGATTGTCCCATAGCGGCCGGGCTTTCTCCATTGCCTGCTGGCGGGCAGAGGTTTCAGCAGAGTCTTCCTGCCTTCAGCCCTCCGGGTGCTCTGCCAGCCCTGCCTCGAACTCCACGCCAGCCTGGCTTGGAGGGGAGGGAAAGGCGGAGGAGCCAGGCTTGCCAATTCCTATCAAGCTTTTTAATTACTAATCTTATTAACAGGCACATACTGAAGTAGGAATGCTGGTAAATAGATTATAGACACACAGAGAACGATAAAATTGGTACTTTGGGTGAATAGCTGCTTGGGTTTTTTGACTGGCATTTCTGGGAAGGATGTGAGCCCAGGGGTTTTTATCGGCTCACATGCTGGCTTGGCACCGGGAGGGAATAACGCTGGGGCTGCAGTTTGGGTTTGGAAACGGGATGTTCCTTGCCCACAGGGCTCGCTCTCTTCTCTAAGAGCGACGTTCCCGTGCGTGAGGCACCAGCTTGGATTTGACAGCGCAGGGAAGGGGTTCCCCCGCAGTTAGCACTGGGCTTACTGGCTCTCAGAGCTGCTCTGTATTCCCGGTGTCCCTTGCCCTAGACAGGTCCTTGGGCATCCCACCATTTGTGCCAAGGGTGGTGAGAGCCTGGCCCAGGGTGCCCAGAGAGGTGGCTGCTGCCCCATCCCTGGAAACATCCCAGGTCAGGATCAACAAGATTCTTGAGCAAACTGCTCTGCTTGCGGATGTCCCTGCTCCCCACAAGGGGGTTGGACCAAGAGACCTTGCAGGGTCCCTTCCCACCCAAACCCTTCTGTGCCTGTACGTGTGACTCTGTGAAATAGCCCGGTCTCTTTTCACTTACCTTCACGCTCAAACCGCACTGCTGCAGATGAAGTTTTCGGAGCGACTGCTGTTTTAAACACTTTCAAGCAGCAGGGACCAAAACCATACACAGAGTTTCCACTGGGGAAAGGTGCCTGTGGCCCACTGTGGAGGCAGGAGGACCCAGGAGGCCTCTGGGTTGTCCGAATGTGCACCAAGGTGCCAGGTCTGAACATGAACCCTGTGCACTTGGGCCCCTGCCAAGGTACATGTGAAGGTCAACCACTTTGGACAGGTCTTCCCGTGCAGGAGGTTGCCGGCAGCGTCTGCAGTGATATAAAAGGGGCTGAACAAGCCCAAGGACTCAGCTTCCTTCCTCAGTCTGTGGTTTTTCAGGCCAGGACTGGGCACCTCTCAGGTCTGTTTTACAAATAGGTGTCACTCAGCTGCTGTCACCCCTCCGGCGTCAGGAACCTGCTCCCTGCCAGCACTGTGTGTGCGGCTCCAGCACCCCACCAGGCGCTGGCAGAGCTGAGGCTTCCAGCGGTGCATCGGGGTGAGAACCCCAACCGCAGGGCTTTGGACATGAGCCCAAGCTGCAGGGTACGTTCTGCAGCCTTGCCGAGAGCAACAGAGCCACGCGGATGGACTTGCTGAGCAGCCACCTGTAGCTGCAAAGCCACAGCAAGACACATCGCTGCCTTTGCACACTAGAAAAGGTGACTGCGAGAGGTTTATGCATCTCCCATAAGCAAATCCATTCCATTCGGCGTGTTTTAGCACTGCTGGAGCCTGGAAAACACCAGAGTCTGCCAAGCTCTTCTGGAGAGAGTGAGCTGTGAGGGAGCTTGTGGCTCTTCTGTAACACCCCTGCAGTTCTTGTCTGCCTCCCAGCACTGTAACGCGCCAGCTAGCTCTGGAAATACATCTTATGGGTAACCCCAAGTTCTGCTGGAAGGTGACTTTAGAACCCTGCGCCACGTGAAGGACACGTGCTGAGAAGCTACAGACGCCTTTGCTGTCCCACAGCATGAAAACTTGTGCAAACTATTCAAAAGTTAAATGTCCGATGCAGCTTGTGGGATTTATTACAAACGATGCTTATAAAGAACTTCCAGCATTCAGTAACTCGCAGACAGAACAGCCTTAAAGAACAGCCCATCACCAGCACTCGGGCTGCTTCCGTGTGAATAGATTACTGCTACTGATGAGCATCATCAAGTTAAACATTTCCTCAGCTCTGCACCTCCTTCTCATTACATTTCAAACTCGCTCACTAATGGGCTGGGGAGAAGGCGCAGGCAGAGAGGTGGGGTGTCCTCGCCTCGGGTCAGCCTGGACCGGGAAGCTGAGGTGCAGTGAAATGAATCCTCACCTCTGCCACGAACAGCAGCCTCAGCAGCAGCTCAGATCACAAAGCGCTCCCAGTTTTTCTGCACACAGGCACCCAGCAAAGCACCTGCCCCCCAGCGGCTTCACAGACAGGCTTTAAATATATTTAAAGGCATTTAAACAGACAACCCTCAGGAACTCTTGCTGTGGGACCTCAGATAATCAATACGCTATTTCTGGAGCTAGTCAAGATTTTATCTCCTTTGAACTTCCTTCTTTCGGGTTGAGGGAGGACTTCGGCTTTATCTTCAGGGACAGAGATAAGTCTTTAATAGACATATGCAAGTACTCTTGCTCCTTTCACTGCTCACGTTAAAGGCTTAGATTTTTTTTCCCCCGGTACCTAAGAAATTTGAGAGTGTGGGGGAGTGGGGAGAAGGGTAGGAGTTATCTCCACTGCCAGCCGGGGACAGAGAGCTGCCCTGTGTAAACAGAATCAGAAGCAGAGAATCCTATTTCTCACTGAAGCCAAACTGGGAGTACTTGAGATGAAGGTACTGACTGTAAATCCTGGGCTTGTGCCTCTTGATGCCAGTACATGGCTCGAGGACATGAGAGAACCTTCACAGTTCTACTGTCAAAAGAGATGGAAGCAAAGGAGGAAGAAATACTAAGCAGCAGTGGAAGAAGGCTGGTATAGACAACTCCTAGACCATTCCACCTGTAGCCTGGACTTTATTACGCTACATCCAAGATGTAGGACTATAGCCCCTAGATTTAAAACTAAGCCCTCTGGGCATCCCTTGAGGGGCCAGACCTGGGGGAGGGGGCAAAGGGTCAGCAAGGGCTGGTCTGGTGTCCGGTAAGCTCCATGTTTCCCTGCTTTAGGAGGAAGAGAGAATCCAGCTGGATTTTCAGATCTTTGACAACTCATAGGCCAGGACAACTGTTGGGCAACTGCTCTACGTGCAATTGGAGATCTCCAAGCAGTTACTACGATTGCAATTAGTCCTTCCAGCTCATCACTGACACTTGCTGCTTAGTTCCAAACTGCAGATGATGCCCTTAATTCCTGTACCCTGAAGTCACATCCAGCCTCTTAACTGCCCTTAAAACTGCTCTGCATTCCCTCAGCCTGCCAAGAAAAGCGTGCCTGAGAAGAGTCCCTTTATTTTCTTGCTTTCCTTGAGCACCACAGCTCTATCCATATCTTGTAGTGTTTTTAGGATGCTCACTCCATGCAGGTGCACTCAACGCAGTTCTGATTCACAGCATTGTGCACCCAGCTCCCTCAGACCTCAGAACTGGCCCGTGTGAAGCAAAAGAGCCACAAACCGGCTTAACGAACGGAAAAGACTCTGGCCTATTCAGTCAGTTGTTCTGCTTGTCTTCCAGCAGTTTCTGCTTTCTCTATGGCAGAGGCTGCCTGTGGTTTGGGGAAGTTTCTGGCAAACTCTCTTGCCCACCAGCAGTTGTCAGTCGTGAGCTGCCCTGTCGGTTTTGTTATGAATAAAACCACAACATTCTCCCAGCCATGCAGTCGTTGTAGCGTCCTCTGATGTTCAAATTCATTTCAAATAAGCTCAAGTGAAAAAAACCAACTTCAATTAGCGGCTTTAGCTGAAAGGGTTGAGCACCGTCACTCTATCGAGTAGTTATCTCACTGTCTTATGAACACGTTCCAGCCAAGTGTTAGTGCCCAGGTTTTGCTGCAGGTATGACATGTCCAGTGGGAAACAACATGATGTGTCTTTTTTTCCTCCTTTTTAATTCCCCAGATGGAATTTTCACATGTAATATCACTTCACGGCTATATTAACAAAAGTAACAACTGGAGTTTCCACCTCAGAGACATCAGAAAAAATAATGCTTTTTTTTTCCCCCTCCCCCTTTTCTTAACAAAAATAAACTCCTTTCTTTGTAGGGAATGATCTCAGTTCTTCAGCAAGTCCCTCTGCTGTTTCTCAAGGAATGTGGATGGTTAACAGTTCAAAACGTGACTATAGAAACTAATACCTGTCTACATTTTCTTTCTATGGCAGCTTCCGATAGATCAGATGGTTTTGGTATTTTAGTCCTCTGGCTCATATCTGAGGATTGAAAATAGATAAACAACCATTAAAACAGAGCAGAAAACACCCAAGAGAGATTTGTCTCTAAAGAAAATGTGAAACCCCAGTAATGAATTACTCCCACTACAGATGTGTTCCTGCCAAGCTTCACTACATGACATAGGGCACCAACAAGCATATATACTTTATAGACTGGTTTTGCCTCTTAAAATTGGCCAGTTCACCAAACAGTAGCACGAGGGAATGGCCAGGAGCCTACCCACAAGTGCCAAAACACAAACACCTCTGTTTTAGAGACAGCTTCACATTTGTAAAACCAACACGGCAGCAGAACACGGATACAGAACAAGAGTCATAGTCGGACAGAGGGAGCAGCACCACTTACTTGGAAAGCTTTTTACGTAGGTCCTTTATCTGCTCATTCTTCTTAGTGAGAATCTCTTTCATGTTGCGATAGGCAGCTGTTTGCTGAAATTTCTTCTCCAATTCCTACATAATAACAACACCAACATATTATTTACAGGCTAACATGATTTTTAAAGAAGGATGACTTGTTCCTCCTCCTCAAGTTTCAAACCAGTAGTTTCTCTAACTTATTCAGGTTTAGATGAAGTCAGATAATAAATTAAAAAAGCATCACTGGGAGAGGCAGAGAAACAAACTTCATTTTCTAATGAAATTAGGCTAACAGTCTTCTGGAGAGTGAGAATACGCTTCTCTTTCAAGAATTTCTATGCAAACAAATCGGCAATTTTTAAGTATTCACCTAATTATAATCAGACCAATACTTGTGGTTTTGCTCTTTTATGTGTAACATGTTTTTCCACCGAAAAAAATACACACGCAGGTGCAAGTGCGACCCAGTAGACTCTGCATCCTTCAGCGCACGCTCTTGCACTCACTAATCAGCTGAAACGTGAGTATGGGACTCATCCCTCCACCGCAATAAAATGCTGACCTTCTGAGCTGTGGACAGCTGATCCTGAACCTTCAGCAAGTCGTGTTTTGTTGTCACCAAGTCCTCTTCCAAGAATTTTTGATTTTCAGTAGCGTCATTCAAAGTCTTCTCAAACTGGCACTTCAAAGTGGCCACTTTATTCTCCAGTTCAGCGATATCCTGGTTTGCATTAGTCTTCAAGAGAAGAAATATTTAAAACAGGTCAAATGGAAGAGAAGAAACATTTGTCAGGCACAAAATTTCACGTGAAGCGGGTACACCTTGATTTTACATAATTATGTTCACGTTGTTCCCATAAAACCTAAATTAGAAGTGCTTTAACTGAAAAAGAAGTAGTTAAAGCACTGATTTGTAACTCTATAAAGGTGTTAAATGCATTCTAAAGATGGCTGGACTGATGGCTGATCAGCCAGGTACTGATACTGCACTCTCCGTGGCTCTTATAACAGACCTCCTTGTAAAGAGCCTCCACAGTTGCTCATAAAGCAACTTTTTGGTTTCCTTGTGAGAAGAAACAACCTAAACTCTTTTGGCCATCAGTTCTGGGCCACAAGACACTCTTAATATTCATGTAACTGCTCTAGGGACTTTAATTTAAAAAAACCCAGAAGCAAAGAAAACCTCTAAGCTTAAAACTTCCAACTGGAACCTACTGAAAGTATAAAGATGCAGGATGAGGCTGAACCAGCAGCAGCATCTTAAAAAGAACAAAAGTCCCAAACTAAGGAAGCTCCGCTCCTTTCTTTGCGCACAAGGCGAGATCTGCTCATAGGAAACCACTCCACAATAGTACCTGCACAGCAGAAAAGCTTGGTTTGAATTTTGTGACAGAGTCCAAGGGTGCTGTGCTGGAAAGCACTACCTTGTACAACATTTCAGAATTGATAACCATTGTTTTCCTAAACTGTGGCATAAGTCAATTACCTAAAAAAAAAATATCTAAATGCTCAAGTTAAACTGATCTGGCAGAGTGGTTACTCCCAACCCATGGTTCACGCTTGGCGTGTGGAAATCATATTAACCATTAAACAGAAAACACCGTAAGAAAAAGCAAGGCAGAACTCTGCTGAGCCAAGAGCTGGTCCTTCAGAACCCCTGTGGTTTGGAGTCTGCCCAAAGAGCTACAACTCTCCTGTTTCAACCAGCAACTGGGTTCACAGGATTTTATTGACACCCATCCTACAAAAACAGAGTGAAATCAGATAAAACCCAGCATTTTCTCCAAAAAATGAATGCTTCAATTGATTAAATAAAGTAGTACACTTCAGCAATCTATCGACTAGCCAGTTTCAACATCGCCTATATATAACGGAAAGAAGAAATAGAAAGAAGAATAGAAGAAAGTGACAGATTATAGAGAGCAAATTAGGACATGAAAGCTGAAGATAACTCAGCAGCCCCGACACCGAGGTCAGTTCATGGTGAATCAGAAAAGTAGGATGAGATTTGGTCCCAATCTTATAAAACTACAAACACTATTATACAGGATTTAATAAACCCCATTAATATTTTAAACCTTTAATAATTCAAGGCTTAACAAAACACATAAAGAAAATATTTACCATGACTGATAAATCAAGTTCCCTATTACTTAACATTACTGAATACAGATTTTGAAAGTTACTAGATAGAATTATAAAATATTAAGACAAGTACATACCATAAACCAGTTAGAAAGCAAAACAAAAAGAAATCAGGATTAAAATATGAAAATTGAAGTGGAAATGTTTTAGGATATTGAACTTCACATCCAAAGCCGTAAATACTACAGGAATTTTAAAAAGTCAACTTCTCAAAGTATCAGGATTAAATTGTTCTTTTTTTGTTAGAAGTTTGAAGCAAAATGTTTTAAATTTAAGAAATAATCACACATGAACAAACACTAGGAAACCATAACTACCGTCAAAATAAAGGTACAAACTCAAAAAAACCCCTAAGGTGACCTGAACAGATTTATCTGCGTCAACCTGCACGACTTCTAGGCTCTTATGAGGGGGTTTTCTGCAGCAGCAACTCACCACGTTTGAACCCTCATTCACAAGAGATGAAGAACCTCGAGTAGTAAAAATAAAGAGAATCGTTTTTAACACTACACCCATATGGGTGGAACTACATAACACCAAACATTTTCCATCTGATCCATCACCACTGTTGGTTGTTTGTAGCAAAGCTTCATGTTTAAGAACACACATGTAAATATTTGGGGTCCAAAGCAGAAGCAGCAAGTCTGGTTTGTCTGTGTCAGTACCAAGTGTGACAAATGCTTGAAAGAGTTAGTGGTGTCTTGGTGCTATAAAAACCACATTAGGTATTATTCTTTCACTAGGAAATAGGAAGAAAACCAGAAACAAATCCGCATCAGTTAATACAAATATCCCCCCCCGAGCATACAAGCTCTGCAATACTATTTCCTGACTGTACCTGGAATAAGGGTACTCTGACAAAATACACGTTGTAACAGCAACTAACGGACAGACCAGCGGGAACGTGACAATACAAACCTGAACGTGTGCATGTGCCAGCAAAGAAATACCCCCTACAGACCAACTTGCTGGATATACAGGCAACTGTTAAACAAGGGGGTGGTAGAAATCTTGATGACATTTACCTTCTGGTCTCCTTGAATCATCTGTAAATCCTTCAGTGACTTCTCCAGCTTGGACTTCTCATCCAGGGCAGCTGTAGCCTGTAATACGTTGAAACATTTTAATTAAAACCGTCAGGATAATAATCATGGAATTCTTACAATATGTAAACAGCATTAAGTACCCAAGCTCACATGGAATTTACCTGTGTTTCTATGGTCTTGAGCCTGGCCTTCAATTTTTCGTTTTCTTCTTGAAGACAAGCAACTGTCTTTGTGTTAATAAACGAGAAAGTTTGTAAGCACTCGTGATCATTTGCAAAATATTTCAGGTAAGAAATTACACTGCATAGCTCAGAAAAGCAAACAAGCTTCTAAATACTTTTAAAAACGGCCTTCATGAGACATGAGTAATCCATTTATTGCGCTTTCTGCCTTTGTCAGCGAGAAATTGAAGCCTCCAATTCTACTGCAAAATACAAGACTGCTCACTTAAGTTTGGCACACGCTTTACTGAACTGAGATTAGTGAGTGCAGCGTCTTGTTAGGATCGAGACTCACAATAAAGAAAACTGCATGGTCAGAGATGGAAATCTCACTGGTCCTCATCGTTCGTATTTTCAATCAATGGGAAGTAAGAACTTATTCATAGTTGCTGTTTAGAAGGGACAAGTGCCAGGTTACTGCCTATCATGTTCTGTGCCACAGGAAATAACCGTGTGTTACCAGGCACAGTAAACTCACCATATGAACTTTGAATGGTATTGAGGAGAAAAAACCCCAGAAATCAGATGCTCATAGTCAACAAAACCTGTTATGAAACAGATTCTTAACTTGTTTAATAGAGAACTACAAGTAATTTAATTATCTTAACGGGTAACAACAATTTGATTCAGACACTGCACTTAACAGATCGCTTAGGCATTTCAGGCTAGAAGACAGAAACCCCAACTCCTGGCTATGTATCTTGACTGCCCCTAGCATAGAAGTGTGTTGTAAGAAGGTACATTACACAAACACTACTGCCCAGGCCCCCAGCTCAGGTGAATGAGCAGAATACTCACTGACCTCAACGGCACAGGCAGGGAAGTTCTTACCTTGTTTAGCAGCTCTGAGCCACCTTCATTTAATGGAGCCAGTTTGGGTTTACTGAGATCCGTGCTGGGCTAAAGAAATAACAAAGGTTAACAAAATTACGCTACACAGATTTTTAGGAGAAAGAAAAGTATTCCTTTAGCCTGTAGAATAACTATTCACAGTCAATTCAGCTTCCTTTTGTAAAGCAAATTACAGAGGAGCAAGAAAAACAGAAAAAACCATTTGATTGACTGTAAAAAATATTTACACAGCTCCAAATCATCTTAAATTAAGCATCAAAACACAAGAATCCAAATAAGCTAGAGTCGCATCTGCATCGTGGAATCTTTTCAGCTCTCGACTCCATGCTGGGACAAGCAAACGTCCCAGTCTCACCCCAGTTTGCAGGGGGAAGGGAGCCCAGGAGCAGATGCTCCGACACATCCCTGGTCTGGCTGGCTTTGGGCTGAGGGTTACGAGGCAGGATCTGCAGTCCCCAGGTCTGCAGAATCTGTCACCTGGAAACAGCCGAGGGAATTAAGCGAGAGCCTTGGTGCCCAACTGCAAAACGCTACTTTCTGGAGACTTCCAAAGATCATTTTGAAAAGGGTGGAGCGTTTGTTTTTCTCTCTTACGCACAAAGAGCCTGTACTACATACCTCAAACACCTGCCGTGACCCCATGTGACATTTCATTATGATTTGATTAAAATAAAACTCTACCTTCTTGTTTGAAGATGTAAATTCTGACTTTTCAAACTCAGCAACCTGTTCCAACAATTCTCTTGAAAAGAAAAACAAAGGGAGGCATTTATTTACTGAAAGAGCTAAGCCACGAAACACATTTTAGCAGGCAGATGCTACGCAATGGTGCCACGCAACGGTGCGGTTCATGCATTAGAACTGTAAGATTGAGCATCCTTGATTCAAATAGAGTCGACTCAGAGAACAAAGGCTTTTTAATCCCATCACCTGCTCTTAACTGATTGATTCAAGTAAGAACATAACAAATAAAAAATACATTCCTGGAAAGCTGGAAATTATCACCTCTCTTGCTACTTTACAGATGGAAGGCTTGAAATTAACTCATCACTGACACAACAGCAAAAAGAGGTTTCTGTGGTTACAAGAAAAATGCAGACAGTCAACACTTGTAAGTTTTCTAATCACTGAAAGGCATCCTGGATAGCCTGACACACGTTACCGATTCTCCAGGTCAGAGACGTCCGTCTGCAGCTTCAGGTACCATTTCTCAGCCTGCGAGAAGAGCTGCCGCAGAAGCAGAACGTTGGTGTAGGTTGTGTTTATGAGCTCTGACTCCACTTCACTGTGCACGACCATCTGCAGCCCATCCAGCATGTCGATCACCTCATCCACCGTGAAGGTCTCCTCAACGAGCCTAAACAGAGCAGCGGAGGTGAGGGAGGTACCACAACGGTACCGGGTGCGCATCGTGATGAGACCTCATTGCACAGGTATCGCTCACGTTAACGCAACGTCCCTCTGCAAACATCCAGTCTCAGCGGGCATCAGATAATCGCAGCACGACTGCCTAAATGCTCTCAGAAACCTTACAATCACAAACGCTGCCTTAGCTGCAGCCTTGCGTCAGATGGAGTTATCAGAAACAAGACACGAAGCAACGTCGCGCTGTTGATACCTATCTCAATTCCCAAGAATTCGCACAACTTCGTTTTAAAAGGGCTAGTAACATCTGCAAAGTTATTGGGTCCTTCCTCCTCGCTAAGAGCACAGACAAGTAAACAGAGAAAGGTCACCCCGCAAAGCGTTTCAGGCTGCAGCTGTTGCCAGCCTGTCTTGCTTTGCTCTCGCTCAGAATTTCCCTGTGTGGTACCTGCTGTCCTTGAGGTCCTGAAAACAAGAATCCACCGTTTTGAGACACAGGCCACGCTTGAACCGAGCAAAGCGCATGTAGCTGATGGCTTCGTTCTGGTGGTGCTCATTAAGGCCTAGCTCTGCCTGCAGGCAAGACACAAGCAAACACACACTCAAGTGAGAAAAAAGCAGCTGAAGTAACTTTAATCGCTAGGTTTTTTTAACTGGCCATGCCCATTAGCACCCAAAATACACAGTACAGATAAATAACACAAATTCAAAGCTACGAATTCCTCACAGGCTCACACTGTATATGGGCCCCCAGCATCACCCAGCGCACGCTTCACGAGTACACCAGCCTGCTCACCAAAAAGAACAAAAATCTGCTGACACAGTAACTTCTGTTCTTGCAAGAAAGTTGAGAAAAAACAACCACGTGGCTCAACAGCGCTGGTTGATAATCCAGAAAAAGCTTCCTGACCTCTTGAGTTAGACAGTAAATGGAACATGCATGTCCCTCCGGGTGCCAGATAAAAACTCGGGCCCTGGCAAGCCAAGAAAGTGACTTTGGCACTTAAATTGCTTTTTTTCCTCATATAACTGAAGAAACCCTGGCAACTTTCTCTGTGAANGCACCCCGCGGGCTCAGGGGCACCCTGCGGCCCCCCACCACGGCCCGGTCCCGGTCCCTTTCCCTTCCCCCCCCTCTGCAGCCGCTCCCCTTTGCCCCCGTCCCGTCCCAGCCCCTCTCCTCACCATGGCGGCGGCGGCGGCTCCGCGGGGGGGCGGCGGTTGCCATGGAGGACTTGCCACGCAGCGAGCGCGAGCGCGACACCTCTCGCGAGAGCGCCGCCCCGCCCGCTCATTGGCCGCCGCCGCCCACGTGTCGCTCCGCCCCGCGCGGGGCATCATGGCGGCCGCGGCCCGGGGCCAGCCCAGGCTGCCCAGGACAGGAGTGGAGTCCCCCTGATCCCTGGAGGGGTTTCCAGGCTGTGGAGATGTGGTGCTGAGGGGCACGGGGCAGTGGGGCCCTGGCAGGGCTGGGCTTCAGCAGCAGCTGATCCGCCCCGTGCGCTGTGAGGCACAGGAGCGCAACGAGGAGGGTGTCAGAGACGTCCCTGCTTACAGGGAAAAAATAAACAACCCGTGTGTGAGCCGCCTGAACCGCACCAACCGCAGAGAACAGCCCGCCGCAGGTCGCAGTGGCCTTGGGTGCCGCCTGCAGAAAGGCCACTGCTCCTTGCCAAGTCCTCTGGGAAAGCAGTCGCCCTCTCTCCCTCTTGGGAAATGCTCGGTGACCCCTCAGAGGAGCGAGGAGGGCTGGGGCTCCCCATCCTCAGTTACCCCTCAGAGGAGCGAGAAGGGCTGGGGCTCCCCATCCTCAGTGACCCCTCAGAGGAGCGAGGAGGGCTGGGGCTCCCCATCCTCGGTTACCCCTCAGAGGAGCGAGGAGGGCGGGGACTCCCCATCCTCGGTTACCCCTCAGAGGAGCGAGGAGGGCTGGGACTCCCCATCCTCAGTTACCCCTCAGAGGAGCGAGGAGGGCTGGGTGCTCCCGGTCCTCGCTTACCCCTCAGACTGCCTCACAATCTATTTGCTATGGCCCCTGTTTTGATTGTTTGTTTCCGGTGCGATACCAGTCCTCCCAGCCCCACAGGAACCCTCAAGTCACGCAAGCAAACAAACAAGTGTGCAAACCTTGGCCACTGTGGTCCTGCCTGGTAGCGTCAAGCTCCTCTTCCCTGCACAGTGTCACACCAGCCCCAGGAATGGGAACTTTGGGACCTTCTCAATGAGGGTAAAAGCTTCTTCACGAAACTCCCCTGAGGAAACAAAAACAACTGATAAAAGGAGCAACGACAACAGGGCCCACGGTGCCCCTGACCCCAGCAGCTCAGGGGAACCCACCCCTTACCGCGCACCCCGGGGCTGTGGCTCTGTCGCCACCAGTGTGATGAACTAGTGTCTGTTTTCCTGATTTGGGGAAACGTTTTCCTGCTTAGAAGCAGGATTGATTGACCTTCCAGACAAAGCCATCTCTACACAGCACAAAAGGGACACGCGTTCTCAATGGTAGAGTATTTTATTATTTTTTTTTCCTGAGGTTAAAAAAGGGAAAGAAAAGCATCAAGAAACATTCCAGTACACAACCGTCTCCATCTCTGTAACTGTACAGACGCTGCTATACACAAATCTCTTTCTCCCCCCATCTGGTGAGTGAAGTTTGATGTGGAGGAGGTTTGCGATTCTTTGGCGGTTAAGACCAAAAGATGCTTCTGAACAAGTTACAATCTCAGCGACTGAGCGCAATTAAAACTAAAGTGCAATTTCCATCTTAAAAAAGCAGCAAAGTCAGGCTGTTGGAGCTCTGCTGTTCCGTGGCGTGGTACACTCCTGTGCAATATGCCTCTGAGATTGTTGATAGAACAACGCTGAGTAACGTGGAGTAAAGGAACACTGTCATTTTCTTAGAGCAATGACCTTCTGTCCTTCCTGGAAACCCCTACTTAACAAATACTACCCTCTGCTGTTCCGGCACCCAGGAGAAACCCCCAGCTGCTCCTGGTGACCACCATGAATGCTCTTCTTGTCTCCT
>WEIS01020495.1:0-12762 GCA_013389965.1 Todus mexicanus | reverse complement strand
CTCGGTTACCCCTCAGAGGAGCGAGGAGGGCTGGGGCTCCCCATCCTCGGTTACCCCTCAGAGGAGCGAGGAGGGCTGGGACTCCCCATCCTCAGTTACCCCTCAGAGGAGTGAGGAGGGCTGGGGGCTCCCGGTCCTCGCTTACCCCTCAGACTGCCTCACAATCTATTTGCTATGGCCCCTGTTTTGATTGTTTCCGGTGTGATACCGGTCCTCCCAGCCCCACAGGAACCCTCAAGTCACGCAAGCAAACAAACAAGTGTGCAAACCTTGGCCACTGTGGTCCTGCCTGGTAGCGTCAAGCTCCTCTTCCCTGCACAGTGTCACACCAGCCCCAGGAATGGGAACTTTGGGACCTTCTCAATGAGGGTAAAAGCNGGTCCTCCCAGCCCCACAGGAACCCTCAAGTCACGCAAGCAAACAAACAAGTGTGCAAACCTTGGCCACTGTGGTCCTGCCTGGTAGCGTCAAGCTCCTCTTCCCTGCACAGTGTCACACCAGCCCCAGGAATGGGAACTTTGGGACCTTCTCAATGAGGGTAAAAGCTTCTTCACGAAACTCCCCTGAGGAAACAAAAACAACTGATAAAAGGAGCAACGACAACAGGGCCCACGGTGCCCCTGACCCCAGCAGCTCAGGGGAACCCACCCCTTACCGCGCACCCCGGGGCTGTGGCTCTGTCGCCACCAGTGTGATGAACTAGTGTCTGTTTTCCTGATTTGGGGAAACGTTTCCCTGCTTAGAAGCAGGATTGATTGACCTTCCAGACAAAGCCATCTCTACACAGCACAAAAGGGACACGCGTTCTCAATGGTAGAGTATTTTATTATTTTTTTTTCCTGAGGTTAAAAAAGGGAAAGAAAAGCATCAAGAAACATTCCAGTACACAACCGTCTCCATCTCTGTAACTGTACAGACGCTGCTATACACAAATCTCTTTCTCCCCCCATCTGGTGAGTGAAGTTTGATGTGGAGGAGGTTTGCGATTCTTTGGCGGTTAAGACCAAAAGATGCTTCTGAACAAGTTACAATCTCAGCGACTGAGCGCAATTAAAACTAAAGTGCAATTTCCATCTTAAAAAAGCAGCAAAGTCAGGCTGTTGGAGCTCTGCTGTTCCGTGGCGTGGTACACTCCTGTGCAATATGCCTCTGAGATTGTTGATAGAACAACGCTGAGTAACGTGGAGTAAAGGAACACTGTCATTTTCTTAGAGCAATGACCTTCTGTCCTTCCTGGAAACCCCTACTTAACAAATACTACCCTCTGCTGTTCCGGCACCCAGGAGAAACCCCCAGCTGCTCCTGGTGACCACCATGAATGCTCTTCTTGTCTCCTGAATGTGACATCCCCTTGAATAATTGCACAATCAATGTTGGTATTTCTCTTAATTGAATTGCTGCAGATAATAAAAGGCCCAGCTCAACAAGTGCCCCAAGTACCTGTAACTACGCAGGTTTCTCGGCGTCCTTGGCCCAGCCCACATGAGGAAGCACTTGGTGAGACGCGGTATAAAGTGCCTGCACGAAGTGCCTGAATGTGGCTCGTGCACAAACCTCCACCTGTGCCGAGTCCTTCACTGGGGTCTCGCGGCTCCAGTCATAAACTGCCGGGGAGAGTCACACAAGAGGCCGGGACTAATGACGGGTCCTTCACTGTCTTCTCTGCACAGCCTCTGAGACGTGCACACTCCCTCTTCTGGGTGACACACTGAGATTCCTGTTCTGGGACAGTTCACCTGAACAGGCACGCTCCTGTCCACTTGTACTTTACTAGCTTGAGTATTTCCTCTTTTCAAACTTCCCTCCTCCTTAAATCCTCTCCTTGGATAGAAGCAAACCTTTTCTTTACTGCAGGTCCTGGCTCCCACTCCCCGTCCTCCTTTCGAGAGCAAAACACCCAGAAAACTATTCTCATGGGTTCCTGAGGGTACCATAAAGGCCTAACTGCTGCATAAAAACAATCTGGTGTTTTTATTCTCCTCCTCCCAAACACATGCTTCAGCCATGCAAGAGTGGTAGGGAAACATCTGATTTACCTGATGGGGTCAGCTGGGTTAAGAGTTACATCAACAGTCACAATTATCTGCCACAGGATGAAAAAAAATGTGAAGGACTGGGATGCAGAGAGGAAATCCAGAGGCAAGACTGCCAAACAATTCTGAATGCAGATATTTCAAATGCTTCCGAGCAGAGCTGTCATATTTTGGCCTAAGATACTTGACAGTGTCCCTTTACCTTACATTTGGCATTTTAAGGAAGATATCCTAATAAGATTAGTACCCCAACTAAAATACTTTTAAAACCCACACCTGAAAGCTTAAAGGAAAACTGCAGCAGACTTCAGTAAGAGCTCAGTGAAATAGCATCGCCTATGGTACGCAGCGCTCCGTGCTTCAGCAATAAATAATCTCTTCTTGCTACTTAAATATAAACCATAGCTTCAACACTGAAATACACCGTCCTTCAGCACTGATCCGTGTGCCGTTTATTGCCTGGCTATTGCCAGCTTCAGTCTCTTGTCTCATCTCCGTTTGCTGGTTTGGTTTTGTTGGGGATTTTTTTGTTTGACCGTTTGTTTTCAGTTTTCCATTTCTTTAGTTTTCTGTTCATTGTCTGCAAGTTCAGTCTCTTGCCCATCTCACTTCCACACGTGCAGCCAGGTAAGTGTTCAGCTGCTCCCTCAGGAGGGGAGGAACCCAGCTTGCACCTTTCGCCAACCCCTCTGCCAGGCCAAGGCTGGGGAACACACCACCGATACTGGAAGGTGTCGGAAGGGCAGGGAAAGCTATTGATTGATAAGACAGACATTGAAAATCTGGGTGCTCCATGAAAAGTAGCTGTACCTCCACAACCTTTCCCAAGATGACTCTATTTATACACGAACAACAAATGAACGATTAGCAACCTTTAGCTTTACCTGCAGGATTCTTTTCTTCCCTATGATCAGGAATTTCCCTCTAACTACGTCGATGTCCAACCCCTGCTGTCTTGCGATCTCCATTGTTTGGTGTAGGAGCTCTTACGGGGATGGATCAGACCAGGGACACACAAACACCGTCTGGACTCCCCTGACTGCCTTCCCTAGTCAAGATGACCCCTCCCATTCCCTGCCCTTGTTCTTACATTTACAAGTTTGCCCCTTTCCCCTCCGCTGAGTCACTTCCTTCAGCTTGTGCTTGCTGTCCTGTCTGGCTGCCTTCAACAAAGCCTTCCAGGTCTGGGGTAAGAACAACAAGAGCAGAAACCAGATACGCCTAAAAGCATGAGGAGGCCTGGCTGGGAGAAGTAGCTTTTCTCCCTTCCCCTGCCAAAATGTTTTGCCTTTCCCTCAAAAGACAGGAATTTCAGAGAAAAAACTGCTTTCAGATCTTTGACACAAAGGCGACAGTCTACATAGAAAGCAGATGGTTGGAATGGAAATTCTGTAGAAATGAGAACCCATTCTTCTTTAGAAGGCAGCGTTTACGGCCAGCTCTGGCCCCAGGTCGGAGATGGAAAGTTCGCAGATGGCCAGGACAACTGCAGGGGTGAGGACAGGGACATGACCAACATCGGGTGGAGAGCTCATCAAGGCTGGACACGCATTCCACTTCGGATGGATTTTGTGAGGCCAATTCAAACATTATTGCTACATTCCACATGGTCTAGAGAGAGACTGCAGACCTCCTGGGAAACTGTGCTTTCTGTGAACGATGACGATTAAGGTGCTAGAGCAGGAGAAAGGAAAGTTCCTCCTCCTGATGTCACACAGGGAGCAGCACTTTGTCCTAAAACTTATACTCCTGATTCTGCCACCAGGAATCACCGTAGGAGCTGGTTTCACTGGGCCAACTTACAGAGCGTGGTGAGTAAAAGTGAGAGGAGTTGCTGCTTTGTGCTGTATTGCTTTGTAACCGGTATTCAATACCAAAGTGTTTGTAAAAGCCAGTTAAGACCTAGCAAGTCTTAGCCCAAAATGTAAAAAAGCCCTATGTTTGTTGTTTATAAAACTTGGAAAAGATAAAAATTCTAGCTGGGTTACGAGATACGGCTGTGAACTTGAAGTATTGCATAGTTGCTGTTCTGGCTGCAAGAGCACTACGGCAAAACAGAAATGGTTGAGTTTAACTCAGTGAAGATGTCAACAAAAATACACATTTTTCTTTAGATTTCCTTCTGAAGGACATTTTTGGAAGAAAAGCAATTCGATTTTCAGTAGAGAATTTCAGTTTGCGTTTAGACACTCCCACACTTCTTTTCCTCCCCACTGAAAAATGATTTGACCTGTTAAACCAAACGCCGTGGCTTCAGCGCCATCTGTACACAGTACAGAACCATTAGTGTTCCCAAAAAGGCTTCTTTAGTGTATCCGTGTTCTCTAAGTGCATTACAGCTATTGCATAGTTTCAAAGTCTTCAAACACAGTGGTCATCGTAATGCTTCTGTGTACATAAATAAAAGCATTTCTTAAAAATCGAATTAAAAATAATGGTATATTCAAGGTTATGGAAAGTCACTTCCATCATAGATGACAGGTCGCTCGACAGCCAAGTGATAAAACACTCTTTTTGAGATAAACCTGTCGAGAAACAGAAGAGAAGAGAGCAAGATGATCACGTTAGCTGAAGCCAGCTAGGCAGGAAGCAGTTCACACTCAGGAAAAAAAGAAAAGCCTGGTGTTACAAAGCAGCACACACACATGGGCTGTCAGGTCTGTGGTTAATAACACGGGAACCTAAATTTTAAACTAAGAGGGAGATTTACACTAGAGAGAGGGAAGACATTTCTGACACTGAGGGTGGTGAGAGCTTGGCCCAGGTTGCCCCGAGAGGTGGTGGCTGCCCCATCCCTGTCCCCATTGCAGGGGAGGTTGTTGGGTGCTCTGAGCAACCTGCTCTGGTTGCAGATGGCCCTGCTCCCTGCAGGGACAGGGTTGGACTCAATGACCTTGAAAGGTCCCTTCCAACCCAAGCCAGTCTATGATCCTATGACAATCCTTATTAAATTTCATTGGAACGAGTCACAAATGACTCACTTGCTTCTGTTTACTTGCTCAGAGGTTGAGAGAGAAGAGTGTAATTCTGCTGCTGGGTAACCAAGAAACTCAACAAGAATTTAAACTGAGGCAGAAGACCTTTGGGCAGGCTGAGACCCACATCTCACACTTACTTCTGAACGGCAGAACAACATCTGATCAGTTGCACCATCTGTAAAACCAAGCTTATTTCACCTTGTACACTCACCGAGAGAACGTGTTGTCAAATATCAGTGTGTAGATTCCAGGGTTTCTGACTTTCACCTGCCCTCTGATAGTTTCCTTGTGAGAGTTGCAGCGGGTCATAGGAATAAGAACCTGGAATTCAATCAAAATCAAAATGTAACTTGCTATTTGCCGTACAAACTGACAGCTGCTTTCAGAAAAATATTTAGACTTGAGCCATCCTGAAACTCCAGGTGCCTATGTGCCTGTAGAAGTATTTATTTGCACTCATTAGCATTAGAAATTCACCCAGACTGAAGTCCCACAGTTTTCCCTTAACAACCTCTTTAGAGCGTTAAGTTAGGGCTAGAAATCTCTGCTTTAGAGAAAGAATCAAATCCTCATCTTTTAAATGTTAACCTATGCAAGTTCACTAACATCACCAGTGCTATGTTAAATACATACAAATACATCCACGAGCAGGATTTAAGCTAAGTATGTCTTTTCATATAAGCTTTTATACCCTCTGCATTATAAAATAAGCTTTCTCGGAAAATCTTAATTGTTTATCTAAGTTTACAGCAACGCTGTGTAACCATCTGTCTTGCTGTAAAAGCCCAGCAGAGACAGATGTCAGAACAGCAGCTGACGTAGATCTGAGGATGACAAAATCCTAAGTTGTATCAAAAAGACAGCTGAAGACAGAAGCAACGTTAGCTCTTCATTCAGCCTCCAGCTGAAGAAAAAAGGAGATTTTCGATGGGAGCGGGTTACCCTGGAGTGCATTAATGCATGCTAAATACGCGCCGTATTTCCCTAGGTCAGCCCAAAGCAGCTTATAAATTAAGTAATATTGAGGAGGGAAAGAATTTTGCAGGCTTGGACTTCTATTTTTGCTTAATCATAGTGGGTGAATTTCAGATGCAACCAGTAGAAGCTACAGCACTTTTCAGCTCAACTTTTGCAGGCAACATTAAATAACTAAAGACGGAGCTCTGCCTCCAGGAGAGCTGTAGCTTAATTGGAGAAATGCCTCCTTCACACAGCAGCAACCGGCACTCCTGTGGAGACCCTCTAGCTACACTAGCCGATCCCTCCCGGCAGGGAAGCAGTAAGGAAACAAAGGCCTTACTTTGCACTGATCCAGTGGCGTGTCCTCTGATTCTTGGTAGACGACGCTGAAGGATATGCTCTTAGGGTCTGATGAAAAGATCCAGCTAATTGTTAGCCCCATCTCTGTAACGGTGATGGGAATGATACTGTAGGTGCTGGATTTAATGAACAGCTCTCTGTTACTTTCCCCAAAATTTAAGATCTCTTCCACTGTAAGGGGTAGTTTGATCCTGGGAGGGAGAAAAACGTAATCACTTAAAGAGATTCAATGTAAAAAGATGATTGGTATCAAGCACTTTGACTGCTCTGGCAAATGTGGATGTTATTCACTTACTTATTTCACTTCAACTAGAAAAATCCAGTGCTTGAATAAAGCTTTTTTAGAGTTACTACGATTAAAAAAAAAAGTCTGCTGCCCTCTACTGTTCTTTTTGCACCAAAATTTAAACAAAAATTAGTCACTTTTCTAGGTGAGTCCTGTGCCAGTTTCCGTGGCAGAAGGTAGAGGCTACCGATAAATAACAGGCACATGCTCCGAAAGGCTGCGAATTCCCTCCCTGGGACAAAGGCCTGACTAGCACAGCAGTCCGACTTTCCCTTCCCTTTTCTTCCAGAGAATACCACAGCTACGCAGCCTCCTCCGCAAGCCCCCTTCCTGTTTGCATCACCTCCTGCAACAGCAGTAGGAAGGAAGGTTCTCTCATGTCATGTGGACCCCAATCTTTCCTGCTTAATCCCCACTTGCACTAAAGCTCTGCAGGACTGAAGAGGGAGAATCTGGCTCATTGCTGCTGCTCTGTTTAGTTGAGCCATGCTCTCTGCTCCTCCTCAGACCAAATTCCACTGGGGGATACAAGTGATCAGCTCGCCCAGGGGTCTGCAAGACTTGTGCTCAGATAGCTGGTGTCTGAGCTCAGCCTTTACTCTTTCACAGAATCCCACCATGGTGGGGTTGGAAGGTTCCTCAGGAGATCATCTGGTGCCACTCCCCTGCTCCAGCAGGGTCCCCCAGAGCAGGGGGCCTGGAGTCACACTGTCCAGGCGTGGCTGCAATCTCTCCAGAGAAGGAGACTCCACAACCTCTCCGGGCAGAGTAACCTGGTATTAACAAAACTGTTCTGCTTACATGATTTCTCCCGACTTCAACAAGCATATCTCAGCATCTTGAGCAACTTGCCACTCTTCCGATTCATCGTAGGTTGAAGAATTACACGTGCTGTTTCTAGGACAAGGAGAAAAAGGAAAGGCATGATTCTCTGAGTAGCACATGGTCAAATACCGATGTCTTATGTAGAAACAGACGTGAATAAGTCACCAAAATCTGCATTCACTCATTTTCTTCAGAAAAAACCCACAAACTTGTGCTAGGCAATTCCTGTTCCCTTTCTTTTCTGTAAGCTGTGGTCTTCACAGGAGTAAGATGCCAGCACAGAGCTGGGACTGCTCCTCTGTGCTGCAAAGGAAGAGGATGGGGCTGTCTGGATTTACTGGATTTGATGCCGACTGTGCAAGTAGGCCAAAAATATTGTGTTGGTCTGCTGAACGTGTGGCTGGGAAGAGAAGTGCCTTCTCTTCAGGCAGAGCTTGGCTCTCCCCACTGAACGGAACTAAAAGCCTCCAAGCCTCCAAACCAATCCCCACAGAGTGCCCTCTCCACAGTACGGCGTTTACTCACAGGTCTGTCACACTTTGCTCCAGAGAGTCTGCCTCCATCTGACTTTCACTGTGGAGAGACTCTGATTCCTGCACTTGGCACAGCTCCTCATCTGTGATTATATCAAACGCTGCATCATCCGGTGGTTTAGAGGCTTCGCTTGCAACTGTGCCGTGAAATGGCAGGGAAAGAAACATGATATTAGTTGGTTGTCTGGAAAACAAGCAAAACCCTTCAGGGGGAAGACTGGGCCACTCCTCTACCTTTATAGAGACATTAGGTAACTACCAGAATCAACTGAAAACCTCAGCCTGACAGACGTGCATCTGATACACACGCACGTTGCTGTCAATGCCAGTCAAATACAGCAATGGGACCAGTCCCACCCTGAAAACACTCCACGAACGTGCAGGTCCCTGCAGCAGGACGTGACCATGCGGTTTCTCAGAGAACGCCTAAGAACCCTCCTTATTTCTCCACGGCATGCAAACAATGCACTAACCAAAAGCCCTCTCGGATGGTGACACCGGTGATTCCAGTGAAGCTGGGGATCCCTCCTGGTTGGCACTGGATCCAGAGTCGTCTGCACTGTCCACAATGACTCTCGGCTTACTAAAGCAAGCTCTGCAGCAACGCTCCTTTTTTCCACCAGGCTTGGTCATCATGTAGTTGTTGCAGCAGTAGTAGCAGAAAATGCGACCACACATTCTAGAAGTGATTCAGAACAGGAGGTGTTAGAATGGTATCACAGACAAGCGGAACATTATCTACGTGACAGAGTTTGGGGCTCTGTCACAATGGTCTTGTTCTCTGCAAAAGCCCAAACGCCACATCCACACCAAAACTCTTGATATCGCCTGTGCTGCTCTGAGGTGAAGCAGCTTTCTGGACAAACACAGGACAGAAATTCACATTCGTACTTTGCTGCCTTAATAAACAGGGAAAACAGAAAAACTAAAAAAACCAAACAAAAATGTTTTGATATACAGACACAAACCTATTAAATACCCACAATTTCAAAATACAAATAAATAATATTTATATTAAGTACATAAGTAATGTGGTGTAGTAATAATGACAATAATATCACACAGTAATAATAACAACATTACACGGGCCAAATCTAATAGTCAGAGCAAAACTCTGTGTTATTTTAAGGACGACACGTCTGTGTTTGTACTTCATAATCGACGCTTTCCTCTCCTGACAGGGAAGAAAAATCTATATTGGACACACACACGTACACTGACCCCTCTGCTCTGCATCCTCTCAATATGCGACCTGTCAACTACTTGTTAATGAACACATTAAGGCTTTCACCAAGAAAAGCACCCAGCAGGGATGACTAACTCGTGAAGCCTCAGTGGTTTTGTTTTCAGTTATCATTTAAATCATTAGTAGGTGAAAACACCAGCAGGTTTCACAATTCTTAGTAGAAATAAATCATTTGGAAGTTGTTAGGGGAAATTAATTCACCATTCATTAATCCTTCTCAAATGCTCCCTACACTCATATGCAACTGAAACAGTCCCAGTACTACATACCTTACGTGATTAATCAGGTCATGAGGATAAAGAACAGTAAAGAGCCAAAACAAACATACCACTAAGACCCTGAAATGTATCCACTTAAATATACGCAAATAAATCCAGATTGGGTAACTAAGAACTCCAAGCAGGTTAACTGTATAGGAAAGAAGTTAATATTAATTACTGATTGCAGAGTAATCTTTTCACAAAAGTCATCTCTGAACTGTGGACATTAAGAAGAACTTCATCCATGTAAGTGATGGCGAATTCTGTATTTGAGAGCGCGACAGAGCTCAGCTGACCTGCAGTGGTGGCGGCGCACCATCCACGAGAACTCCCGCTGACAGTCCAGGCAATGATTAACCTCCGTGTCCCCCTGCCACCTCTGCTCAGCGCTCAGCTTCTGCTGGAACTCCAGAGCGTCTGATTTTTGCCACAGAGCGTCCTTATCTCTGCAGAGATGCAGGTAAAAGAAAGAAAAAACACACAGAAATTATCAGCGCTGGTTTGACCGACCTCAATTTGAACGCTGGTGAAAGCTTCACAGCAAAACCTGCTCAGCTGTGACTTCTGAGGAGCTTTCAGAAATAAGGATAGATCAAGAAACCTGCCAAAGCTCCTGGGAAGAGGGGGAGAAAAAACCTCGTACCACGCAGAGAACTACATATATTTGCAAAATAGCGGGTTAAAGAGGAGATAATACCAGGTGCTATATTTTTAACTGCATTATGGAAATGCAAAATTTCCACCGCTGATGAACTTGGCCATTGCCTGTACCTTCAGTTCAGCAACACAAGACTGAACCACCTACGCAGTATCCCTCAACATCCGAAGCCAGGATTTTAACGCCCTCGTGCTGTTTATTTTGATGCCAACCTGATAAGTTCTATCAGACGTTCTTCAAGGAACTGTTTTGTTCTCGTCAGGTCATCCAGTTCAGCAAATAACTTCTGGTCACTGCTGTCTTTGTCTGCTGCCACCTTGCTGAGCTTCTCCCTGTAATCCAGGACCTTCTCTTTTGCTTCATCAGCTTCTTTTTGGATCCTGATCAAACACAAAGGCAGTTAAGAATCATCTTTAGCTCATGCACATTCAAACCTTTCCCATGGAAGAAAGGGCTCCCCAACCCTGATAAACAGGTAGTTTCAGTGAAATTGTTCTTGGCATATTTTTTCACAGCTAGCCAGAATCTCTTGAGTTTCCTGCATCACTGAAAGGACACACAGAAAAATTCCCACAGTCGGTGGGAAGGAGTGTCCCCAGGAAGCTTCTGAGAATGTAAGTCTTGTCTTGATGATATGGCGTTTTCAGTTCTGTGAGTCCCAGCAACAGATCAAGAATGCTACAGCAACTCCACACCAAGGGCTCAGCTGCTCTGAACTCAGTCGGCCAACTCAGCTGAACTCAACTATTTTCCTGAGTTAGATTTTGTACTGACAACCTTCAGCGCTGATCAAGAATCATCGGTCTTCCCACAAAGACAGATGCCAGCACAAAAAATTAAAAGTACATAGGCTTTGGTTAACCCATTACACTCTGTGTGAGTCCCTGCCACGTAACTCACTCCACACAGGCCCACCGTGCAGACCTTGGAAACAGAGCCTGCATTAGATAATTAAAACTGATGAGAAACCTGACAAATACCTGCAGGATGTGGTCCCACCCAAATAATTCCTACTGATTCCCTGAAACTCCACGGCAAGGAGAGTAAAAAAACCCCAGTCAAATAGAAGATGACATACCGTAAGTTTATGTCATCAGCTAAGTTAACAATCCAATAAACCCTACACTTTGCTCTCCTGTGTGCTGTGTGATTTACCATTTCTCATCTGACTTGCCAGTCAGCCATTCCCCAGCAGTGCCCGGGCAGTATCTGCTCTCTATAAACCCTGTGGCTTATCCTACTTCATAATCCACAGCCATTTTCAACGTGCTTTGGTTACAGGCCCCTTGCTTGGCTTGCAATGTGTGAAGAACCCAAACTCCCACCTTTCCAAGAGCTGTCTCAGAGACGTGACCTCCTCTTCCTTCCGCAGCCGAGCGGATTCAGACTCGGACAGCTGCTCTCTTGCTTCATCCAGCTTTCTGAGCAAACTCGTATTCGCAGCCTAGGGAAATAAGTGACTCTGTTTCCTCACACATGAAAACACCACCTCAGCAGGCACTGGACAATCACCAAGACAATGCTTTGAAAGAATCAGTAAAAGCCAAACCGCCAATTAAGATGTTCTTGTATAAGCAGACACTAATCAGTTGTGTACTAGTGATTGATTACTTCTGTCACACTGAATAAGGGATAGGCTCTAAAGTAAGACAGTATTAAACCTGTAATTCTTATTAGTCTTTGTCAGTTGAGCTTTTGCCTCCTTATCGAGGACAATTTCTCAAAGATAATGGCAAAAGGAACACACCCTTGAAGGTTTTTTCATCATCTAGAAGTTTCAAAAGGAACTGTTTGAGCTGGTAACTTCCAGCTGCTGAGTATTTTGTTTGCAGCACCTGCATTAATCCAAGGGCGTTCCCAGGCTCGCGGCCAGTGATCAGAAACGCTGGCGGCCTTCTCAACTCCCCCACTAATGCCCGCGCACACAAACACCTCTGCCTCGTAATCAGATCAAGCACTTACCTGTAGCTCGGTGATCTCTTCCTCTGCTGCACGCTGTTGTCGCTTCTGCTCCTCAAGCTGCTCTCTCACTTGCCCACACTCCTCGCTGACAGCCTAGGGGAGCGATTGAGCCAGAGTTAGCGTTCCTCCTGCGACCACCCTTCAGCTGGGAACTCCCAGCTGTGAATCGTGTGTGCTTGTACCGGGACACATGCAGCACCGCTCCCAGCCTAGTGAAAGCACTGAGCAGACACCCAGCTCACGGGTTCAAGCGAAGTCCCCTTGGTGGCAGCAGTGTTTTGCTGTGACTTGCTCTGGGCTCTTACAGTTCTCAAATAAAAGAGGCCCAGCTTGAGAAATGCTTTGGCTCAGAGAGTGAGAGTGCCCAAACCATGCTGAGGTTTCAAAAGCCTCTACGAAAATGAAATACAAATGAACATGCACTGTTTTCTCAAACTCGTGGTGTTTCTGGATACCACCAGTGGCATCAGCCTCTGATCAACTGCCAGTCTTAACATTGAGACTTTTCAGTACTAAAAGGGGCCTGTCAGAAAGATGGGGACAGTGTTTTAAGCAGGGCCTGTTGGGATGGGACATGCGGGGATGGGGTTAAACTAAAGGGGAGATTTAGGCTGGTGAGAAGGGAGACATTTTTTATACTGAGGGTGGTAAGACTCTGGCC